>VMDR010010209.1:0-31357 GCA_007922815.1 Macrotus californicus | reverse complement strand
TGGGGGGAGTTGGGACTCAGTGTTTCATGAGTACAGAATTTCATTTGCGGGGATGAAAAAGTTCTGGAAAAGGATAATGGTGATGGTTGCCCATCGTTACGAAAGTACCGAATGCCACTGGATTGTATTTTTCAAAATGATTAGAAGGTAAATTTTATGTTATGTGTATTTTACCATATTAAAAAGTACAAAACAAAAAGTAAACAGCTTGTAGACAGTATTATGGAATGAATGTTTGAGTCTCTCCTAAAATCATATGTACAAAGCAATGGCATTTGGAGGTGGGGGTGGGGCCTTTGGGAGGTGATTAGATTTAGATGAGCTCATGAGAAGGGGCCCTCATGATAGGATCTTATAAGAAAGAGAAGAGACTTAAGAGTTCTCCCTTCCCATACCTACTTACTGAGGAAAGGCCACATTAGGACACAGCAAGAAGATGCTGTCTAGGAGCCAGAAAGTGGGTCCTCACCAGGAGCTGAATCTGCTGGCGTATTGATCGTGGACTTCCAAACTCCTGTACTGTGAGAAGTTGGTGTCTGTGGCTTAAGCCCCCTGTCTGTGGTATTTTGTAGCAGCCTGGACTGACGAAGACAGAGAGTCACATGCTGTGACGAACTTCCTCTTTCACACAACCGTGTCCAAGTGCCACCCAACCAAGCTTCTTATATGTTACCACTTCTCAGGTTCATATCTTTTCCCTTGATCAGCCCTCAACTGCCTCCAGTTATTACTTCTTTTTTTTTTAGTTATCTGAAAATACACATGTAATTCACTGGGCAGAAGGGAGAGCCAGGGAAGAAGTGATGGTTTCATTAAGGCAGCTTCTTTTCTCCCCCCCTGAGATGGGAAAGCAATAAAATGGGCCGTGAGGATCCTTGTGTTTGCCAGAACCAGGAGAGAGCATGTTGTTTGTCTGCTTTTGGCACGTGGTGAGGCCTGCCAATAGTCAGCATCATTTACACCTGCACTTGGATATTTTACAAGGGGCTTTACACTGATGAGGACCCTTGAGTAGTTAAAAATGTACGTCACGTAGGCCTGGAGTGTACATCTCATGGGTCAAGGATTATGTTTGTGGGGAAGCATGTACCTAAAACAGCGTCAGCCTCCTCCAAGGATCTGAATCCAAGGTGAAAAGGCTGTAGGAGATGGTCACAGTCAGCGGAAATGCACACCTAACCTGGATTGATGGTTCTGGTTGATCAGGATTTGCAGGAAATGGAGTAATGCAATTACTGTCCTTGGCTGGCTCCCCGTAGGATGTTCTCACAGATCAGTGGCAAAGGGCTACTAGGCGATTTTCTTCCCCATTATATTGTGAAATGTACAAGCCTTCCTACTGATACTGCTGGGAGAGATTTTATAAAGGATTATGAGACTGCTGTTAAAAAAGTGATTTCCAGTTAAATACTTTTCAGTATTAAAATGACAAAGCTATAAAGAATGGGGAAAATTCCACTAAAATAATTGCTTCTCAAGGAGCTAAGTTTGATTGTCTTATAAACAACTTTAACTTTATTCTTTTTTCTTTCCTGTGACAAATGAGAAAAGTCTGTGATTCATTGAACAGTTAGATTTCCAATATGGTGTTTACTTGCATTTTCCATTTCTATTGCAGCCAGGATTTCAAATCCAAAGGATTAAATGCCCCATTCAAAATGTAATGGAGAGTTAAAGAAAGAAAGAAAAAAAAAAAGGAAAGTTCACCAATAAATGAGGAAGACTTAAAAGTTTCCAAAGGTTGTTTGAGAATGCCAACAAAATGAGCCAAGGTGACCTTAAGTCCATAGGCCATCTGGAGAGGCCTTCCTTCCCTGCCTGCTGTTGCTCTGTTAATTTTCCAACAACCGTCATAGCTAACAGTGGCCACGTTTGGATGTTTTCTTGTGTGCTGAGCCCCGTGCTTTTTTTATCCATTTTTTTTAAATCTTTACCTGAGGATAAGTTTTTCAGTGATTTTAGAGAGCGAAGAATGGGGGCATGGGGAGAGAGGGGGAGGGAGAGAGAGAGAGAAACATCAATCAGTTGTTTCCCATACGTGCCCCAAACAGGAACTGCACCTGCAAACTTGGAGTGCAGGGGACGATGCTCTAACCAACGGAGCCACCTGGCCAGGGCCCCTTTTTATTTATATTTAAGTTAATATTTACTACTTCTTGAAGTAGACATTTTCATGAATCTCATTTTAGGAGGAGAAAAGAGACACAAGCTGTTAATAATGTGCCCAAGTTCACAGAATTCGTAAGTGCCCAAAGTCACAGAGCTAAAAAGTGATAAAGTCAAGTTCCAAACCGTTTTTCATATGACTTCAGGCTCATAATCCAAGATGTTCTGTGTATTCCTAGGAATAGTTGCCATTGAGCTACCTTGCCTGTTGGTTTTGAATAGAGCAGGGGTTTCCCCCCATCTGAGATCATCAGAGCTCTAAGGCATAACATTCACATAAGAGTCAACATGTTGGTATGTCCAGGGTGGACCGGAGACCAGGTGCTGGGCTAGGGCCTGGGAGACAGAAGAGAGACTGCAGAGAGTGTCCCTGCCACCAGGGAACTTACATTCTCATGGAGAGAGAGACTATAGAGAAGAAAACACCTCAGAAGCTGGTCGCCCACTGTGGTAGATACTAGGAAAGAAATCAACATGGTTATGAGATAAAAAACAATAGGTAGGAGCCCATTGAGAAAGTTCTCTGAAAAGGTGACATTTCTGCTGAAACTTGGAGAGAGACAAGAAGCAAGCCTTGCCAGTTGCTATGGGAAGAGCATTCCAGGCAGAGGGAACATCAAATGCAAAGGCCCTGATGTGGGAACAAGGTTGATTGTTTGAGAAACTGAAAGAAAGTCAATATGGCCGAAATAACAGAGCACTGAGGGGGGCAGCCCTAAGTGGGAGTCAATAGTTTACTAAAAAAGGCAGAACACACATACTCCATATCTCAGGTTATTTTTTTCTCTTTCTCCTTTTAAAAAAAAATTGTTTTTTTCTGCATTGCTTTTCTCCTGCTTCACCTTATTCAAGCACCTGTCCCAGTTGCCCTTGATTAAAAAAATATTACTCTCTGTTGTTCAAAGGCCTTTAATTCAAGCCTTTTAATTCAAGAAATGTCTGAGCATTACAGGCCAAACCCTGTGGCAGGCAATGCAGGGACTCAAAAGAAGTGAACTGATATGTTTTGGGGACTCAGAAACCCATAGCTTTGAATTCCAAAAGTGAAAATGAAGTCAACCTTGCAGAATGAATCCCAGGGTAGGTGGTGCAAAACCTCTAAAGAAGATTCATGTGGGACCTTTTCCAATAACTCTGTTCACCAGCCAATCTCAACCCACCCTGCATCTAGCAAGCACAGTTTATGGCTTTGTTCATGTCACAGATTTGGAAATCAAGACCTCAGAAAGGTCACACCATTAAATAAATGTTCAACACTCAGGGAGAGATGGGATGTTAATAACAAATTCTCAGTTGAGTGAAATTGACTTGCTACTTTTGTAATAACTACTTTCATTTGCAGTTGTAAAACTTAAAAATTTTTTCCCCATCTGTAGGACGAAACAAAGGAACTTTTTTACCTGAGCATTTTTCTACTGCATGTAGTTGAATAAGGGAAGCACACATTGATTGATATTCTTGGGGGTGCTAGAAATATCTGAAAACCCTCAAAGTTCAGTGTTTTTTCAATTTATTGTGCTTAAGCCTACTCTCGAGCTGTGCTGTCCACCATGGTAGCCAGGAGCCACTTGAAACATGGCTAGGTCATATTGAGATGTGGTACAGGTTCAAAAAACATGCTTGTGAAGGTTAAATATTACGAAATAATTCAAAAAACCTCAACAATTTGTATGTTAATTACACAGTGGAATGGTCATCTTTGGACATATTCAGTTAAATACAATACGTTATCAATACAATTTTACCTGTTCATGCTTACTTCTTTTTAATGTGGCTACTAGAAAATCTGAAACTATGTGTGGCTTGCATTCTGTTTCTATTGGCTCATACTGCTCTCAGAAAGACTTCTGCACCTAGCCGTGATGCTACAACTGACACCAGGTTTGTCCTGAGAAAACAACTGTAGAAACGTAAATAAAGTACATGGGGCTATTCTTTTCAGGCATCGATCAAAAAGCAGTGCATTTTTGTGATCCCTGGAAGAGGGAAACACATGCACTGAGCCTCGTGGAGGCCCTGGCTCTCTGTCCAGGAGCCCTTTTCTGCTGAGGTGCAGGTTGAGAGCACCAAACAGAGAGACCATCTCACTGAACGAAGAGGTAGATACTGGATTTCTTGGCTTCTGGAGTGGACTGTTTGGGGCAGGGTTCCAGGAAAGAGGAATATGTCCATGGAAGTACTCATAGGTCTACATTTCTAGTCCATGCCCCAGTTGGCTCCAAAGCAAGCGGAAGTAGATGGTCAGGGAGTGCAAAACTGATTCTTTCAAGATTGACCATGTCAATAACAAGCTACTCTCTTTGGTTGTAAAATTATTTTACTGACTAATCTAACTTGATCGTGCTGGAGTTATAAAAGTCCACTTCTTCCCCATTCGCTTTCTGTGGAAAGTGAGGAAAGTTCATTCTCATCATAGTTATGCAATTGCCCTCATACACTGGGAGAGCCTCATGTGTGTGGGCATCATTAGCACATCCTCCTGCTACCGTTCGCTCTCTGTAGGTCGCTGTTTGAGAGGTTACAGGACAGGGTGGGAGAGAAGTTCACAGAACACTTTCCAAGCACGTCTAACCGATAATGACACTTAAGAAGCTTTACTTAAAACTGATCTGGCTACATGACGATTTGAGCTTGCTCTGTAATTAGTTTTTAGGAGCATATATTGTTAATTATCATTATTTTATTTTGCTGAATAAAAGCTTAACATGCTAGTTCACAAAGGAGCCAGATGCTCTTTTCCAGTTTTTAACTACCAATTGAAGAAGAAGAAAATGTCTTATTACCCTGGAAAATTTCCCCCCAGGGGTGGTTTGTGACTACGATTTAATGATTATGGGGGATACTCGGGGCAGGAACATTAATGCTCCAAAACATGCCATTTGTGCCTCTGTATTTCCAGCATCCATGCCGTTAGTTGTAGTGAGTAGTTTTCCAGCATTCATGCCGTGAGTAGTTTTGCTCAATGAAATGTACAGTTTCTGCATTTGAAGCAGCTTGAATTAATGAGCTTGTTTTATCTGATCAGGAGATGAACATTGGTTATGGTAACTCACTGAATTTTTTAGAGTCGCCTGTTACTGCAGCATAGCCTACTCTCTGCTGACTAATACAGAGCTCATTGGCATGGGGTAGGTTGCACATGCACATTGTAGAAAGGTGTCATTTCAAATACGGATGGACTATTAGTTGACAGAAGAAGGACAAGTGACTGTCAGTTCTTTCTCTTCAACCATAAAAAAAATAAATTGCAGTTGGTTCAAAGAACCTACATAAATAAGGATAGAAAGTTAAACATACCAACTCATGATGTATACAAAATAAATACAAGACAATGGGAGACTACTGCTTTCCAAGAGGTCTCTGCAGTGCATTTCATTGTGTGATTTTTCCTTTATTTTTTTTTAGGGAGAGTGCCTCAGAGGATACAAGTTATTAGCTTCCAAGTCCTTTAAAAATGTCTTTTTCGGAGGTACTGGATTGGGAGAGAAAACTTTGATGATGCAGGGGCTCATTTTTAATGGAGCTTTGCTGTCTGGCAAGATACACTGTTACCTCAATTGCTGTATCATCTCTCTTCAGTGCTGACAGGACTCACCTGATGGCTAACCTGTTTGGCAGAGTTGATTGTGCCATCTCCTCCCCTTGCTAGTACAGCCATGATTGGCTGCCAGGTTGGGCTCTCCTTTCAGAATATGAGGTTCCGGGAAGAGCCTGTCTCATTCATCTTTACGTCTCCTGGGATCTGCAGTGCTCCTCAGGTGCATGGTAGGCACATAGTAGGTGTTTCTGACAGAGTCAGTAAGCAATAATTCTTCCACTCATATTTCCCACCTCTTTGGGCATCATCACGCTTGTTACCACCACCCTGATCTAAGCTAGTGTCAATCAATGCTGCCTCGATTCCTAAAATACCCTCCAAAGGGCTTCCTACATCTACTCTCACCCTTGCCATCAGTATTTTCATCAGAAATGGAGCGATCTCTTTAAAAGCCAAATATTATTTCACTGCCTACCTCCAAACTGTTGGTGGTTTCCTATTGCTCTTTGAAAAGGTCAGCGTCCTTCTCCTGGTCTGTGGGATCATAGCTCTGCATCCTTATCTTGCTCCCACTATTCCAATCCAAACATTTCTTTTCTAGAGGTACGCAAACACCCTCTGGTTTATTCTGTCCCAGGGTCTTCCTCCATGTTGTGTTTCATGACTCATATGCTTCACACACACATGCACACACATGTTAACACTGACACATCTGTACTCACACACATGCATATGCACACATACACACATCTTTGCTTACCTAGTTTAGTACCAATTTACCTTCTTAGACCTTAGCTCAAATTAGGGGCATTCCTCTTTTATAATTTATAATTTCTTACAGCATCAAATACTCCTTGTTTGTAGTACCTAATGATAGTTGTAGTTTTACATTTACTTTATGATTATTTGATTCAGGTCTGCAAGCACCACACAAATAGGACTTGTCTGGTTTCAGCTTAGCATTCCACCTCAACACTCTATTTAGATATCTGGCATATATTTGCTAAAAAATAACTACTAACTAGGGAGACATAATGAGTGCTTGCCTAGCTGCGTGAGCTCTGGGAAACCCAAAGCATACTGCAGAAGGGGTGGGGGCTAAAGGTATGATGTCAGCTCTGGCCCCCTAGAAGGCTTGGTCTGGGGCAGGCAGAGATGGAGTGGATGGGACTAGCTGGGAAGTTTTGCCACTCATGGTGTCCCAGTCATCCTTGTGCTTGAACTCAGAGTCTCTTCTAAGAGTGTGGAGAAGTTCATTTCCCAGTACCCTATCGTAGGCAGATTATGATAGGCTTTCAAAAACCATACTGAAGTTCTAACTGGCTGAGGGTTCAGAAATGACTAATCTAGACAACATTCCCGTGTGCTAACAAGAAGTTTTCATTGCATCAATGGCTCTGAGTTCAAATATGTCATACTCTCTTGCAGTGTCAGCTCGATATAGGGATTCTCTACACTTTGTTCTGATAGGACAGTGAGATGACAAGAGGACACAGAAATTAAGGCAGGTTTTTTGTTGGTGGTGTTTTACATGTTGCTTGTCCTAATGGGGAAGAGTTATGGGAGTATCTAAAGGTTGCCTATGTCCTCTCTAATACCATCATCATTTTGAGGCAAAAGGGAGGGATAAAGAATCAACAGGTTTAGGTGTGAAGATGAAATTTGCTGAATATTTGGATTAAAACATTAATCTATATATGTTCAGAGTATAAAAGTATAAATGAAAAGAAACTGTTGCATTTAAATGTGGATCAGTTAGGATATCTGAAGGAAATATTGGGACTCTCAGGTAATTGAATGGTGGTTCATTGTAAAGCATGAGAAGAGGGGAGATTGGAACAGCAAAAACTAAGAACTATGACTGAGGATAGCAGGAGGGCCATTGGTGAGGACATTTTTGACTTTTTTGACAATTACTTTAGGTGCTGTATTAACCAGATGGTTAAGATTATGATGATAAATCTATTAGAAGTGGTAAGAAAGCAAGGCCTTGAGACAGAGACATGGAGGTTCTATGTTTTTGCTTCCCCAGCAATCAAAGGTGTTTGCCCTGCACCTCCTCCAGCAGTGGTGGCCACCACCATGCTGGCGCTCCCTGATGGCCAAACCTGGATATGCTTTTGATACGTACCTTCCCCCAGTTTGCTAGTTAATCCCAATTAGTGATGGGACTGTGCCATATGTCTTATGTGTTCTGGGGTAGGAAAAAAAAATTAAAAACCACTGATGTAATTACAGAAAAAAAAAGCATGGAGAATTGATCACAAGGATGAGGGCTGATGCTTCAATTGTTATGATGTCTTTTTTCTGACAGTCTTTTGGATTCCCTGGTAACTACCCAGTTTTAGGAATGCCTGGGTTATGCGCATTTCCACAGAGCTCAGGTCTATAGTAATTTGATGTAAATTATACATTTTCAAGTAGTATTTTAGAAAAACCTTTATGGGGACCGCAAAAAACAAAGTGCACAAAAGGAAATGATGATGTGTTTTATTCATAAGGAAGCATTTCTCTTCAAAATTCTTACGCAGCTCCCAAAATACCTAATGCATCACAAGTCTACATTTGTACTCCTGGCTTTCCACACACACAGAAGCACTGTTCCTTTTAATCAAGTAAGTTTATTTTGTGGCGAAACCTTTTGTATAATACTGAAAAATAGTCGTGTTCCTCAGAAGCTATTTCAGTTTTCTGAAATGATCATTTTTAATCATTCGCCTAGCAAAACAATTTACCAAGCAGTGGAGGATAACGAACCATAAAGTTTAATTTGCCTTTTTTAATTGAGTTGTTAATTAGCACCCCTCCACCGTTGGAAACTCCCAACTTGCTTTTTTTGTTTTGCTTCTGATCCGAGACATTCTAAAGACTCTAATCTATCATATTTCCTCTACCCAGGTACTTTCATGAATCACATCAATAGGTGATTATTTTCTAAATCTGTTGAAGCTTCAACAGATGCATACAAATTTTTGTCAGTTGGCAAATAATTAGGTAGGGAATATAGAATTGGTGGTAAGTTGATAAAAACATCTGCCATTTATTGAATTCCTAATATATGCCAGACATTCTTCTAAGTACTTACCATACATTACTTATTCTTCACAGGATTTTGAGGTACAGACTATTATTTTATACACAGGTGAGCAGAGGTTCAGTCATGATGGACAATTTTTCCTAAGTCATCCAGCTTGTCAGTGTGGAAGAAAGCTTTGATCCCAGGAAGTCTGGCTGGGGTCCTCACAGGTCATCCTTTTAGCTCTGTGCTGTATTTCCGGGATCCTTGAAGTCAAACAGACCCACATTTAAATTCCAGTTCTATGGTTAATATTGATTTTAAATTAACCATATGCTCTTCAGAACCAATTTGACAGCTATGTGACCTGGGCAGTCAAGACCCTATGCTCAGTAGATCCCTGTACTTAGTTCAATGTTCTCCTGTTGCCACCTTGACATTCTAAATGATTTTCAGACAAGGGGCCCGGCCTTTTTATTGTGCACTAGGTCCTGCAAATTATGTAGCTGGTCCCCACACAGTTGTTGTTTTAGTATACATTTATTCTCTCTCCTCATGATTTCTCTAGGTCAGAAGCCTGAGAATAGCTTAGCTGGATCCTCTGTTTAGGGTTTCAAAAGGCTGCAATCAGGGTGTCAGCCAGGGCGGGTTCTCGCCTGGAGGCTGGGCGGGGAAGGACCCACTCCCCTGCTTATGTGCCTGTGTGACAGCATTCAGTTCCTTGCAGCTGTCAGATTCATAGCCCTTGGCTCTTTCAAAACCACCAAGGGGAGAAAGAAAGACAATGGTGAGTCTTTCAGCAAGAGGGGGTCTTCTGTCAGGGAGCATCATTGCCTTTGCTGTGTTTCATTGGTTAGAAGCCAGTTACGGGTCTTTCCCACTCTCAGATGATCCTAAGATGTAAACACAGGGACATGGGGACTACCGTGGATCTGTTTGCCACAATTATAATGTGTCGTGATTATATGTTATTTTGGTTATTATCATTCTTTTTATTGTTGTGATTGCTAGCAATTCTATAGAGCTCACTGTGTTCCAGACCTTGTTCTAGGTGCTTGACATGTGTTAACTCATCAACTTATCTAGCTGAGTTCAAAGGTCCCAAGGACTGAGCAGAGGTCATCCCCTCTCTGCCAACTGGAATGAATAGTTCACAGGACAATGCAGCATGAGGCGACTCTTTTTGTTTTTATTTTCTTGAGTGATGTAATCATCTCAGGAAGTAGTTAAGTATCAGTGGTTAGAAAGATGGAATTTAGTGCCCTGGAGACTCAGGACAGCTCCCAGCTCTGCTACTTTCTGGTTGTGTGGTCTCCTCTGAGTCACACCTGTGTTTCCTCATCAGAGCGACTCCAGAAGGTGCAGAACAGCATGGGGGGTTAAGACTGCTTCAAGGTTAAGGTCCCTTACAACGTGGCAGTTCCACAGTTCAGCCAGAGTAGGGTTATGCTATTGTGTTTAAGGTAGTTACTCTACTGAGTCTCAAGAGATCTATTGTCTCAGCCTCCTCATGGAGTTTGATGCAAAGAAACACAATGGAGCCACCCAAAAGCCACCTGGAGCTTGCCATCATGCATCTAACTAGTTTCTTCTCTCTTCTCTAGTCTTTCATTATAGTTATGCCAATCAACTTGGCCACTCCATCTCTTCTCCACCAATCTCTTTTTTCTTTCTTCCTCACTCCTTTCCTTTCTCACTCTTTTTCTTCTTTTCTCCATGTTTTCATTTTTATTTCTCCTCCCCCTGTCCTAGTCTCCATTTTTTCCCCCATCAAATAGCATGTACCACAGCTCTTCCTTTTGAGGTGGAAGAAAGCAAAGCAGGAAGGACTAAGTGGTTATTGCCACACCCTGGAGTGTCTGTAAGGCTCTTCAAAAAAGGTGTTGGTGAAGGCAGGGGAAGAAAATGCTCCTCTCAGGCTTTCACTGGAGAGCAGGCAGAGTGTATTGTGATCCTCTGCTCCACATTTTTCCTTGAATTGCCCTTAATGTTAGACACCACCATTTCACCCAGCATTTTACTGCAGGAGAAAATGAGATCTTACCCAGCCTTTGTTCAGCTACTATTGCCCAATAATTTGTTAACTTCTACAGCCCCTTCATAAGAAAGTCTTCTGCTTTCTCCTTCAGAGCAGCCCATGACAGGAACGTTCGTTCATATTCCAAAATGTCCTCTGTCCATTTGACCAGGCAGTTATTCCTTCAGAGGGAGGGTGCAATAATTAAAAACATTGTCCCATCTGCATTTTGATTCCAGTTCCTTTCCATTCATGTATGATTTTTCTCTCTTAATTATCCTGTTTCTCACAGACATGGTCAATCTCTGCCCTGCTAGGGTACATTCCCTTTGAGCCTCTGAGAGCTTCATTCTATAAACGAAACATTCCCAGAGTCTTTCCCCTCTTCAAGGGATGTTTCTTTCTACTTCTGAAAAAGAGCAATTGGTGGCTTGATTTCTTATCTCTGGTCACATGTTTACTTCTCTCAAACCCTGTAATTTGACAGCTACCCTCACTAATCTACTGAAATACTGTCTCAAAAGTCACTGGGGACCCTTCAGTTGTCAGTCCCTATTCTCAGCTCTTATTCTCTTCAGTCTGTCTGAAGCATCAGATGGCACCGACCCCCAGCTACTTGAGTCTCTGCCTTTCCATGTCTTTTCTGAGATTGGGTCTATGCATCACTTTTGACGTCTTCTCAATTCTGTCTCCACCTGGCTTTTCTTCTCTCAGGCATGGACAGATGCAGGCAGTTTCCCAGAATACACTCCTGAGCCCCTTGCATTCTCCTCTACCTTTTCTGTTTTCATCTAGGAGCTTGGCCAATCACCATGGGCAACAATTTTGGAGCATCCACCTGTCAGACCCTGTCCTCAATGTTCTTCATATGTAAACTCCTCTGACCCTCCCCAAATGTCTTTTGAGATTAAAAAAATAATGTTACTATTTTTCAGGAGAAAAACCAAAATGCAGAAAGTTTATGTTTCTAGCTTTGAAATTTCTGGGCATAGCCCTGATGATTCCCAGAGTTTGTCTTCAGTTTCTACTTGTCTCTTCATCAGCTCCCTCTGGGTTATCTGCTAGTGACTCACAATCAAAACCAAACTCACCTTCTATGCCAGTCCCTATCTTTGTTCTCCTCAGTGTTCCCTGTTTTTTTTTCATTTTTTAAATTTACTATATTTGTGTCTTTCTGCATCATTTTTGGTGACACCTTGTCTTTCCGCCTCAACCAATCAGCAGCTAAGCTCTGTTCATTTCACTCCTAAATATCTCCCCTTCCTTCCAAATTCCATAGTGTTCATTTGAGCCTTTTAAAAAATTTATTGATTTGAGAGAGAGCAAGATTGATTTGTTGTTCCACTTATTTATGCATTCATTGGTTGATTCTTGTATGTGCCCTGATTGGGGATCAAACCTGCATCCTTGGTGTATCGGGACGACGCTCCAGCCAACTGAGCTACTCAGCCAGGGCCATTTGAGCTTTCGTTATTTCTCTTATTGTAATGTTGCAACAGCCTCTTTTAAAATCAATTTTATTTTTCTTTATCATGTCATTATTGTATGCTGATTTATTTGGCAAAAGATAAAAGGAAAGTATTTTAAAATCCATAATCTAGTCACCTGCAGTGCAAAGACTTTCTGTATGCATTGAATTTTGTCTCTCTAAAAAGCAGTGTTGGAATCCTAATCCCAAGTTCCTTGGAATGTGATATTATTTAGAGATAGGGTCTTTACAGAGATCATGAAGTTAAAGTGAAGTCATTAGGGTGAGTGATAATCCAATCTGACTGGGTGTCTTTACACAGAAAGAAAATTTGGACACAGACACACATACAGAAAGAATGACAAGATTGGAATTATGTTGCCACAAGCTAAGGAACACTACAGATTTCAAAAAAAAAAAATCAGAAACTAAGAAAGAGACATGGACAGATTCTCCCTCACAGACTTCAGAAAGAACCAGCCCTGCTGACACCTTGATTTTGACTTCTAGTCCCCAGAATTCTGTGGGCCAACGCATTTCTGTTGTTTAAGTCACCTAGTTTGTAGTACTTTAAGGCAGCCCAAACTTGTCTTCCTGCTTCTAGTCTTGCTGTTGCTTCCCTATTGCTGATCAATTTCTCTAAAACCCAGCTTTTCTGTGTAACTCCCTGTGCAAAAGCTTTATGGCTCTTTGTTGCTGCTCAAAGCATCCAACTTTTTAGGCAAACACTGGAAATATTTTAGGATCTCCTAGGAAGTAAGTGTTAGGAGGAAAATGACTTTGCCTTGTTTACTAGGGTATCCCAGAATATTGGCAAGAGCCAGGAACAGAGTAAATGGTCATTTGCGGAATGGGTGAGTGAATGAACGAGTGAATGAATGGATGAGTCAGTGAAGGATGAATCCATTTCCCTTCACTAATCCCTGGTTTCACCTGGAACAAATCACTGTCTTTCTCCAAATTGCTCCACCTTTCTACTTCTTCTCACTTGCTGTTAATGGCTTATGTCTACCCCTAGCCATCTGTTTTTTTTTTCCCTCCTCCAATTGTATGTGTCGTTCAAGACCCAGCTCATTTTTCAGCGCTTTTTCAAATTTTCCCTGATGCTTTCTGATGGGATGAAATCCTTCCCTCCCATATTACTCTAGAAGCACTTTGTACTTAGCATTATAGTTACTTTATGCCAGTCCCTGATCATAGTTACTTTATGCCAGTCCCTGATCATAGCAATGCTACTTTTACAGCTTGACTCCTAGTAGGTACTCAGTAAATATTTCTTAAGTGAGTAAATTAGTTAAATAATTATCTGGGATAACAGAGTGAACTTTGAACCCATAAACCCCGCCCCACTGATTTCTATGTCTAGGCAACACTTTGTCCAGATATTTCCCTGTTAAATTTTTTATTTACAAATGCTCTTCAGGAATTACATGTAAGAGAAAGGAGCTAGCATCAAGTGCACTGAAAAGTTGAATCGCAGGTTGCCATGGAAACAGAGTTGTGAGTTGAGTTTTCCGCATATGAACGTTTTAATAAAAACATTTTCTTAGCCATTATAGATGAGTTCGTACACCAGAAGAGAAGTGCTTTATCTTAACATACTATTATGTTCATGAGTTAGATTGATGGTCTGAAGTATTATTTCATCAAACCACTATACATTTTTGTGGTTTCCTTGCAGAAAGTGATCTTGATGGTAACAAAATGAAGGCTGTTCTTGTTTGTGGAAGAAAATATCTCTAAACCACTTTTTTCCTTTTGATATTGAGAAATGGCCTTTTTATTTTAGCCAAAGGATACTTACCTTCAGCATCTAAGTGATTCCAACCTTTCTTTGATGTAGTAATTGTCCCAAATTGTGCATGCATTTTACATGCTGTTGACAAATGTTGAATAATTTGGAAGGTTTTGTGATGGTGGTGGTGATAATAATGACAGTGATGAGGAGGAGCTCAAAGTTTCCTCCTAAACTCTGTGATATACAACTCACTTTTGGTTTGTTCTAGTTTTAAGGTAAGTATTGCTCTATGTGGATCAACAGGCTAGACTCTACATACAGGGTAAGGCAAAAGTAGGTTTACAGTTGTGAGTTTGTAAAACATAGCTTATTCTTGCATTATTAATGATTATTTTTCATACAAATAACTGAATGTCATGCCAAGGGGATGCTGGAATCATAATTTGGTAATTATTAGTGCAGATTACAACGTTCTGTTAAGGATAATTTATTAAGCATCTTGTCGTTACCCAGAGATGGCCATGCTACTCATTGTGGCAAATTTGAGGTACCATTTTCATTACCTCTTGAAGACTTCTTTTAATGCAGAAATCCAACCCATCCTTCTCCTCAAGTACCTTTTAATAGGAAATCTCCCAATAAACCTATTAAAAGCATAATGAAAACCTCATTCTGTCAGGCTTCGGAGCTGTAAGTGGCTTCTAATTTGCACAAGATTGGAATAGCATTGAAGAATTACAGTAACTAAGTGAAACACTCATCGGATTTTCAATTTTCTGATAGCATCCATGTAATTTCTTGTAATGCTTCTGTAGCCAAGTGCAGTGACACATGTCAAGGCTCATGCTGGAGCTTCTGCCCACATCAGCATCACGTTGAGAAGCACAATGCTGTCAACTTTTCTTGTGCGGAGGGGCAGAGAGGTGCCTTTGTGTGGCCTTGATGGAAATTCCATTATATACAGTCCTCTGAACAACAGTTTCATAATTTCTAACAGCTCAGAGAGATGTTTTTGATGCTTGACATTTGACTACACATATTTATTGGAACAAATTATGAAGCGTTCCTTCCGTGCGGGTGCTTGGCAGAATATATGCTTTGTCCTCCCGTAGCCTGCATTGCCGGTTGTGTTGATTGCCTCATTGGAATGAAGGCTGCATGCTTTGTATTCTGATAAATAAATTCCCTCTGGAGGAACCAAAAGAAGCAGAGGGCATCTTGGTGGTGAACCAGTGGGATGAGACCCTGAATTTTCTTTAGCATATTTCATATTATCCTCAGCTCTTATTTTCAAGCTGAAATCACCCCCCACCATTCAGAGAACATGTGTTTTTCTCTTCTGACCTTAAAATGGGAGTCTCTTGTTCCCAACCCTCAATGCCTTCAAGGTTGGTGACATATGTCAACTGTTAAAAACCTCAAGCCAGTAACAGAATTACAAGTAGTCTAATCACGCTTGGTAAATGAAAAAATAAGTCAACCAGATTCATTAATCTTTAACATGATTACAGCAGTCCCCCATTATCCATGGTTTTACTTCCTGGGTTTCTGTTACCTGTGGTCAACCAAGCTCTGAAAATATTACATGGAAAATTTCAGAAATAAACAATTCATATGTTTTACATTGTGCGCCATTCTGAGTAGTGTGATAAAATCTAATTTTGCCCCTCTCCATCCTGCCTGGGATGTGAACCATCCCTTTGTTCAGCCAATCCATACCCCACCAGTCACTTAATAGCCATCTCAGTTATCAAATCCACTGTCTATCGAAGTGCTTATATTCAAGTGACCCTTATTCTACTTACTAAGGACCACAAGCTCCAAGAGTAGAGATGCTGGCAATTCAGATATGCCAAAGAAAGCCATAAAGTGCTTCCTTCAAGTGAAAAGGATGTATGTACAGGAAAAACACATTATGGGTAGGATTTGGTACTACCCACGGTTCCAGGCATCCACTGGGGGGTCATATCCCTTGTGGGTTAGGGGGTCTACTGTAATGGTGTTGCTGCTCCTTAGAGACTGTTTATCTCTTAGGGAAGGTATTTTGACTTATTTCTACCTGAGGGAGGATGATGAATTTGCACTAATTCAGCTGCATACCCTTCAGGAGTTCCTGTTGTGACCAAAGAAATTTGTGCAGTAGCAGGGCTGAAGTTAAGACAATAGTCTAAAGCTTTATAACAGAGTCAGGCTAATTAGTTCCTGTGCTCATGTTAGTTGTGTTCTAACCATAGTGCTTAAGAAGCCAGATGAGTGAGTAAAAAAGCTGTTGTACGTTTATACAATGGAACACTACTGGGCAGCTGTAAAAAAAGAAATCTCACCTTTTGTGACAGCATGGATGCACCTAGAGATTATTATGCTAGGTGAACTAAGCCGTCAGAGAAAGACAAATACCGTATGATCTCACTTATATGTGGAATCTAGTGAACAAACAAAATAGAAGCAGAGGCATAGATACATAGAACAGACTGACAGCTGTCAGAAGGGAGGGGGCTTTGGAGGGCTGGTGAAAAACGGTAAGGATTAAGGGAAAAAATATATATATAAAGCACAGACACAGACAACAGTATGGTGATAGCCAGAGGGAAAGGGGGGGCGGTGGGAGTAGGTGGAGGTGGGCAAAGAAGGGGAAAATGGGAACAGAAAGAGACTTTGCTTGGGACAATGGGTGCACAATGCAATATGCTGATGATGTTTTATTGACTTGTACACTTGAAATCTGCATGTTTTGTTAACCCATGTCACCCCAATAAACTCAATTTTAAAAAAGCCGAAAAGCACCTTTCTGACCCCCCATTTCCCCCACAGAGGACAACAAATACTCATTGAGTTCCTATGCAAGCAGACCCCCTGGTCCCATGTTGTGTGAGGGGTTGGGAGCCAGAGCAACTGGAAAAGATTCATTTCACTGCAGCTGGGACTTACTGGGTGCTCAGGGCAGACGTGAACTGGTGCTTCTAGTTAAAACAAACTGAAAAAATGTTATTTGAGTCTTTCAATTTGGCTTGTTTAAATGGCAGCTATTGACAACAAGTCAAGCTTAGGTGCTGAAATTCTAGATCAGATTTTTTCCACCTCAAGATTATTGACATTCAGGGCCAGATCATTTGCTGTTGGGGTGGGGTGGCTCTCCTGTACCCTGTAGGATGGGTAGCAGCCCTAGATGCCAGTTAAACCCTCTCCAGTAGTGACAATCTAAAATTCCCTCAGATACTGTTAAAGATCTCCCAGGAGGACAAATTCACCCTCAGCTGAGAACCCCTGCTGTAGATGGCTTCCTGGTGGCTGATGGTACTGGCGTTTGCTGCTTTTGGATATAATAAGTGACTGTTTTCTCATCTATAAAATATAAATATTTATAGAACAATTCTGGGCATGGATTAAGGGCTTGGTATAAGGGATCAAAAGTAAAAGGGTGAACTTTTTGGTATATGAGTTACATGTCAATGAATCTGTTATTTAAAAAAAGTGATATTGTCATTTTTGTCCTTAATTGTGAATTTACTAAATCTTCCTGAGTCTCTGTCTTACACAAAGGGGTACCAGCATCCTGTGAGTTGGGCTTTAGATGAGTTATTAGAGAAATATGGGCAATAGAGCTATCAGTAACTAGTACGTATTAAGAAATGTTGGATGACTTTGAAGTGTGGCATTGGTCTAGCTATTCACGCATTTTTCTCAGTGAATCATCCTTCACAACTGCCTTCTGGGTTCCCCCACCTTTCCTCCCACCGGCAGTCCATTAAAGCTTTATTACTCCAGCAGCACCAGCAGCACCTGGGAGCTTCTTAGAGATGCAGAGACTTCAGCCCCACCTCCAATCAAAGTTGAAAAAGTATGACCTTAAAGGGCCCCTTCCATTTCCCTTCAACCATTACATAGAGGGACCCCCGCCCCCGACTTTCATAGAATTTCTTTGTCTCTTCCTGGCTATATTCTGTTTTTTGCTTCCACTGACTGGCTTTTAAATTTTTACAAATACTTTTCCTTGGTCACAATTCTGCACTGCCATGAATACAGTTTTTCCTTCTCTGTCCCTAAGGTATGAATGAACACAGCCCCCTTCCATATGGTGATCTGACCCCAAACTCCCAGGCTGGGTTAGAATTTTTGACTCCTGGAACACAGTTCTGTAAAACGTTCGAGCTACTCATTGCTCCAGAATTATAGTTCACCCCTGGGTCAACACCAGAGTGTCCCTTTGTGTGCATTCATGTGCATACATATGCTCCTGTGGAATTTAAAGGTCCCTGACAATAGCTACCTCAAAAACACCCAAGGGTTAAACTAGAGGGCATGTGCAAGAGGCATTAGAATAAAATTGCCCTCAAGATGGAATCAAAGTTGGGGAAATAGAAAAAAAAGGAAAAGTGTCATACTTAGAGTGTGCTTTCTTCCTGTATGAAGCTCAGCAGCTGTCCCACCAACTCCCCCGTGAAGTCTTTCCTATCTTTGGAAAGGGCATCACCACCCACTCAGTTGCTCAGCTAAAACCCTTGGCAAACAATAAACATAAAGTAAAAAAACAAACCCAAAACCCCAGGCATCATTACCAATTTCTCTTGTTCCTTCAGTCTATAATCTGTTGTTTCCATCTTCATGAGAAGAATCGCAAATTCATCCACTTCTAGTTATCTCCATTGCTAACTTGTCCAGCTGTCATTTCTCATGGTCTTCTGCAGGGGACTCCTAAATTCATCTGCCTGGACTGCTGCCACCCCCAGGCCCTTCTGTTAGCAACAGCCAAAGTCTAATTTCTTTTTTTTTTATTCTTTTTTTTTTTTTACTGTTGTTCATGTACAGTTGTCTCTCTTTCCCTGTCACCACTTCCCCTGTCCCCCTCAATCCTGTCCCCCTTGGCTTTGTCCATGGGTCCTTTATACATGTTCCTTGATGACTGTTCCCCTTCTTTCTCCCATTATTTCCCCCCTCCTCCTCTCTGGTTACTGTCAGTTTGTTCTTTATTACAATGTCTGGTTATATTTTGCTTGCTTGTTTGTTTTGTTGATGAGGTTCCACTGATAGGTGAGATCATGTGGTATTTGTCTTTCTCCACCTGACTTATTCTAAATTGCAGATCTGCCTATTATATACCCTTGCTCACTATATATCTCCTTTCTATTCCTTAAACTCTTCGAGCTTGTTCTAACCTTAGAGTTTTGTTATCTTCCCACCTCCTTAAATACTCATCTTCCATCTACTTGCATGGATGGCTCATTTTTTTGAGTCTCAGCCTCAAATTTCATTCTCTTAAAGCAAGAACACCCTATCCAATTAGGACCTATCAGAGTGCCCCTGTTTTTATTCCTGTACCAAGTACCTATCACAGAGGTGGGTCAAGGATGCTTTTGGAATACATTCTCACCAAGTGACCACGTTCTGAAAAATGTCAATGATGCAGAACTAGAAAGACCCTATGTTGGAATTGGACTCACAGCCAGGGAAAGCTGGAGATACCAGAGAAAAGTTCATTTGCCATGCTTCAGTTTATCTAATAGAGAGAGAGATTGCCTATCAATTAAAGTCACAAGGGTTGAACTGGGGATGTGGTCCCCGGGGATCTGAAGTAATTTCATTTAATCTGGAGCAGTTTTAGAATTCAATAAAGCAATCAGGTTTTAGTATCCACCCCCTATCCCATAATGATTCATGTGCCATGAAATTTTTCATTAAAAAAATTCCAAGGCTCTCTGAGTAGAAAAGAGAAAGGGGGCTCACACACACCTCATTTATTCAACTATTTTGTGGAGGCCCCAAATGTAGATCACTGAAATGGGGCCTTGGAATTTTAAATCAAGTTTTACTTTGCAGATTTAATGAAATGCAAACAAATACTTAGCAGTTCTAAAGGGCATGAAGTCATTAAGGTTTCTCATTTTGTTAGGTGCTTTGGGGGCCTCCATAATTTTTGGAGTGAAATCAATTAAGTTCTGAGTGTGTGTGTGACTACTTGTGCAGTCTGTGGGTAGATCGGAGGGACTCTGGGCTTAAATTTCTACTGTGCTCCTTGCCAGCTGTGTGCTCTTGGGCAAGCTACTACGCCTGTGTCAGGTAAAATGGGGATGATGTAAGTTTTGCTGGGAGGATTCAGGGCTGCTCATCACTTAGAAGGGTCCATGCTTGGTTTAGTGCTGTGCTGTCACCATCTTGAAATCCTTAATAATTTTTGAGTAATGGGCCCTGCAGTTTTGTTCGGCATCTGGCCCCACACATTATGCAGCTGGTCCTGATTTGATGAGATTACGTAATACAGTGCCTGTCAGTGTCCCTTCAGTGATGCAGATACTAAATATGCATTAGTTCTTCTTCTTAGTGTTTGAGTAGCTGTTTGTTTCTGCTTCATGGGTTAGGCAAGATTGAAAATGCTTATACTTTTCTAGTCTCTCTCTCTCCTTTCTCTCTCTCCTATACAGCCACACCCCTAAAGAAGCAGATTATCCTTTGATTACTTTTAAGCTGTAGAAAGATATTCAGTCCTTATACCAGCTTTTTGGCAATGCTGGGAGGGTAGACAGTATTTAGAGAATATTAATGCCCTAATAGCATCATAACATGAAAGTCTTTGTGAAAGCAGCATGCCAACTGCAAGTTGCTATACAAATAAGTTGTAATGATATGATGTGCACTGAAGAAAAAGTATATTAAACTGTAACTGGTGCAGATATGAATAAGGAGATACATCAGACTCTTATGGGGGTCACTGCATTTCAAAACCATAGCTTTCCAAATACCAGCATTCCCTCTGTCAGTGTAGAAAGCCTAGAGCTCTGTGTTATGCACTGTGGTTGAGGTTTTGGGGAGGATTGATTACAAAATACACAAGAATCCTGGCCATATGGGATGTTAGATTTGGGCCCAGTGGTAATGGTTGAAGCTGATGGAGAAGATGCTGGGGAGGAAGCATCGAATGAGGTTACAGGGAATTGGAGAAGGGATTGTGGGAAATGCTTGCACCTGAGGTTCTCAAACTTTGGATTAACATAGAGTCCCCAGGACGTGTGCACTGATGGTTTTGATGGAGACCATGTCGCCTAGGGTGAGAAGCACCATTGAAAAGGCTGCATTTAAAAGGCTGGCAGATAGCCAGGAGAGGAGGAGTCCAAGATGAGTTCAAAGGAACACATAGACACCAGTGTGAAGACTGGAGGGGACCTGGAAATTCCTTACTCTCTCTTTTATAGAGTAATAATAAATACTTAATAATAATAATAATAATAATAATAATAATAATAATAATAATAGAGAATTAGTGCCTGTATTGACCATCTCTGATCTCTACTTATTCTCTGCAATGACCAAATGTTACTGGCTTTTTAAAAACTCTTCACTTGAGGATATATTTATTGATTTTAGAGAGAAAGAAAGGGGGAGAGAGAAAGACAGAAACATTGATGTGAATTGCTTCCTGTATGCGCCCTGACTGGTGTGTGGGACGATGCTCCAACCAAATGAGCCACTCTGCCAGGGCTGTTACTTTTTTTTGTTAAGATTTTATTTATTTATTTTTAGAGAGAGGGGAGAGGAGAGAGAAAGAGTGGGAGAGAAACGTGGATGTGCGAGAGACACCTCTATCAGTTGTCTCTCGCATACCCTCAAATGAGGACCTGGCCAAGTAACCCAGGCATGTGCCCTGACTGGAATTGAACCGGTGACCTTTCAGTTCTCAGGCCGGCAATCAGTCCACTGAGCCACACCAGCCAGGGCCAGGACAATTACTTTTAAGAGATTTTTACTTCTTTTATCTCATTATTCATTATTCTTTTAATTTTATCCAGGACACAACACACTCACTGAAATGGTCTTATTGATAGTATTTACTGTCTTTTCATCCCTCTCTACCCCTGGATTGTAAGCTCCATGAGAGTAGGATATTTTTCTGTTTTGTTTATGAGACTCTACCTCCATGAGCTAGGTCCTTGCCTAGCACATAATAAGCCCTCAAATATTTCTGAAATATATTAGTGAGTCTGTTTTCTGCACCTGATATTATTTCTCACCATCAACTTTTGGTTGTTCTGTTATGTGGCTGAATTATTTGCATTTTCCCACGACTCTGATTTTCACCTGTCCCCCTCTCCCCATCCATGCTAGCCCCCCTTGGGCTCATTCTCCCACATTAGATGTCTCTGCTTTTCTCCAGGAGAGGTCCTGCCTACACATTCAGTGAGAAGAGTCTTCTGCAAAATCTACAACGTTCCACTGGGATGTAAGGTCTTGAAGGCAAGACTAACACTGGCTTTCTTGTTCATCAACACTCAATACATATGCACCCAATGAATCTCTATCCTGTTTATAGCAGAGAAAAGGAGCATCCATCAGAGAAATTCTGAGTGTGTGGCAAGGCTTACAGAACCTGTAAACCATTTCTTTTCAGGAATCACATTTTTATTTCACTCTTAGTCCTTTGTGCAATGTTCTGCCTTTGTGAACTTAATTGATCACAGCCCGAAGATCACATTCCTAATAGAAGTCATTTGTTTGATAGAAGGGGGGGACGATATTAATAAGGCTATAAGGCCCTTCTGTGAGCCCGGAAAAACACAAAGTAAGAGAGTGGAGAATAAATTTTTCTAGGTCTCACTTCTCTCCCTGATGATCTTGAGGAATGAGGGGAAAAATTAACAAAGCAACTCGACATTTTATGGGTCTGTAGCAGTTTCACTAAATGCATCTTGGAATCCATGAAGGGCATGGTATAAGAAGCTGCTTGTTTCAAAAGAGAAAATACGCTTTAACTTAAATGGCTGAATAGCCAGACACTAATGAACTGCGATTGCGAATATGAATAGCCATTTCTTGGGTTTCTAAATGATTTTCACACTTCCCAAGCTTTATTAACATTCGTAATATCCTTTATGGTTCTCCTTTATTGGCCAGGAAAAAGAAAACACATCCTGAAGGCTTAGGTTTCCATCAAAGCTGATGAAACACACTAATAAAATTATATGTCACGTTAAAACGTGAAATATATGGTGATATAATATGGTCTGAGTCAATCCAATGGAATAACATAATTAATAGTGGCTTTCATAATTAATTTAGAAGGGCAAGAAGCTGAGGACAGCTTGGGTTTCTCTCTCTTTCCTAGCTGCTGTTTTCTTCATCCAAATATGCATAGAAAAGTATTAAGTGGCTGCTGAAACTCCCAGAAGTCTGTTTACTTCAAGGTGGAAGCAGGAAGGCTGCCATAATTCAGAAAGCTGCTTCTGGCATGAGATGAAAGTCAGATCAGCCCAAGTTGGGGTCAGAATTTAGAGGCCCCACTGGAATGTTTATGCCTGTATCTATAGTCTAGATAAGTTAGTGGAAGAAATTGTTCCCTGTGGCAGGTCATGAATCTAATTACCCTAGAAACATTACTATAGGCACTTGATTGAAAATTGCTAAGCAATGTATGCTGGCTGTGGCTTCTCCCCCTTCAAATCATGTATGATGTGTGGACGCCATCATCCACATGGGCCCACAGACCCATAACTCAAGGAGGGAGGCCACGTTTCCCAGCTGAAAACAGACCCTGGAGAGCCCTGTTGCTAAGTATGCATCCAAATAAGTATATCCTTTTAGAGAAGAGAGAAAAAGGGGACTTCCTTGGGCAGCAAGAGTGGAATATTGAAGGTTCATGAGTTGGCAAGGAAACACAGAGGAGAGACACATAGCTGGTTTTAAGCACTAATTCAGTGCCTCTCTCATTGTGAGTTGGGTCCTTGTCTAGGCCTATTTCCTACTGTTAGGGATTTGAATATCTTTATTAAGAAGGGTGCAGTTATAGATGGTTTGTATATACACTATGGGTTCAAAATCAGGGTATGTCCAGCCTCCCGGACACCCCTATGTTCACGATCTGGTGATTGACAGCAAGGATGTGGAAGTCACGCACTCCTGTATCAAAGTCTCATGCTGACCCTCACTAAGCCTGTGACGCTATGCAAGCTACTTATCTCTTAGCCTCCACTTTCTCATCTTTAAAATGGGGCCAATAATATCTCATCAGACAATTAGAAGAATGATGGTGCAAACAAGGTCATTTAAGTGCTTGCTATTATGGGAATTGTTGCTTCCTTGCTGGTAATTTGACTAGGTGGACATGTGACCTCATTCTTGATCATGGGATGTGAGGATTTCTGCTGGAGGTTGCCTGGGAAGTTTCCTACATTTTAACAGACACATGCAAAAGAGAATACTTACTTTCTGACTCTTGACATGATTGTGTGGGAAGCTGTTGTGTCCTTCAAGTAGCTGTGAGAAAAGCCAGCCAAACAAGCAAGGCATGTGCTGAGGGAGTTTGAGGGGTGAGAGAGAGAGAGCAGCCCTGTTGCTGCCAATCACCTATCCAACCTGAATTGCCCCATCTCCTTACATCAGAGTATATGAGATTAGAGATGGACTTACTCATAAATCCATGTGGGGGTTCTCTTAATTGCAACTGAGCATTGTTGCTTAAATGGGCAGTGTATATAATAGATTTGTTTAAGTTATTTTTAAGTATATTTTATTGATTATGCTATTACAGTTATCCCATTTTTCTCTCCCCTTTATCCCCTCCACCCTGCACTCCACCCTCCCATCAGCACTCCCCCCCTTAGTTCATGTCCATGGGTGGTACATACAAGTTCTTTGGCTTCTTCATTTCCTGTACTATTCTTAACCTCTCCCTGTTCATTTTGTGTCTCCCATTTATGCTTCTTATTCACTCTACCCTTTCCCTCATTCTCCCCGTTCCTTCTCCTCACTAATAACCTTCCATGTGATCTCCATTTCTGTGATTCTGTTCCTGTTCTAGTTGTTTGCTTAGTTTGCTTTTGTTTTTGATTTTTAGGTTCAGTTGTCCATAGTTGTGAGTTTGTTGTCATTTTACTGTTCATAGTTATGATCTTCTTCTTTTTCTTATATAAGTCCCTTTAACATTTCATATAATAAGAGCTTGGTGATAAGGAACTCCTTTAACTTTACCTCATCTGGGAAGAACTTTATCTGCCCTCCCATTCTAAGTGATAGCTTTGCTGGATAGAGTCATCTTGGATTCAGGTCCTTGCCTTTCATGACTGTGAATATTTTTTCCAGCCCCTTCTTGCCTGCAAGGTTTCTTTTGAGAAATCAGCTGATGTTCTTATGGGAACTCCTTTGTAGGTAACTCTCTCCTTTTGTCTTGCTACTTTTAAGATTCTCTCCTTATCTTTAATCTTGGGTAATGTAATTATGATGTGTCTTGGTGTGTGCTTCCTTGGGTCCAACTTCTTTGGGACTCTCTGGGCTTCCTGGACTTCCTGGAAGTCTATTTATTCCTTTGCCAGATTGGGGAAGTTCTCCCTCATTATTTTTTCAAATAAGTTTTCCATTTCTTGCTCTTCCTCTTCTCCTTCTGTCACTCCTGTGATCAGATGTTGGAGCATTTAAAGTTGTTCCTGAGGTTCCTAAGCCTCTCCTCATTTTTTAAAATTCTTGTTTCTTCATTCTGTTCCGGTTGAATGTTTATTTCTTCCTTCTCCAAACCATTGATTTAAGTCCCAGTTTCCTTCTCATAACTATTGGTTCCCCGTACATTTTTCTTTATTTCACTTTGCATAGCCTTCACTTTTCCCTCTATTTTGTGACCATACTCAACCAATTCTGAGAGCATCCTGATTACCAGTGATTTGAACTGTGCTTCTGGTAGGTTGGCTATCTCTTCATCGCTGAGTTCTATTTTTTGGAGTTTTGATCTGTTCTTAATATAGGCCATATTTCTTTGTCTCTGCATTCCTGTTACATTGTAAGGGTTGGAACCTTAGGTAATTTGCTAAGGCAGGGCAACCCACTTCTCTGCGTTGTGGCACTGTATGTGGGGGAGGGGTCTGATAGGGAACAATGCCGCTTGCTTGGCTGTCAGCCAGATTTCAGTCACTTTCCCCACCACCACAAGCAAATTGGGCTCTTCTGGTGCTGATTACTGGGTAGGTGGGTTTGCGTACCTTCTAGGACCTTGTGGGTCTCTCCAACAAACTCTCCTGCTGCCTTAACCTCCACAGGTTTTTACAGTCAGAGGTTTTGAGGCTTTATTTCCCCATGCTGGAACCCTGGGTTGTGCGGCCTGTCTCGCTCCCCAGTTGTTCCTCCTGGTTTATCTGCACACAAATGTGGGACTACCTGGTCTGCTAGCCACTGCCTTGCCATGTGTCCTCTCCACCCCAGCTGCCTGTCTCTGCCCCTTCTACTGGTCTGGATGAATGTTTCTTCTTTAACTCCTTAGTCTTCAGACTTCCATACAGTTTGATTTTCTGGCATTTCTTGTTGTTTTTTGTTTTTAAATTTGTTGTTGTCCTTCTTTTCATTGTGAGAGGAAGCAGAGTATATCTAACTATACCTCCATCTTGGCTAGAAGTTCTAAAGTTATTTTTACAAGTGACAATTTACTTGTGTCCCCTATGAAGTGTACAAGGAAAGACATAAATCTTTGAGGTGATTATACAATTTTAGGGTGCACAGTAAGTTGGTGTCCACGTCAGGTCCGGAAACCAAGTTTCCTACTTTCTTGGATTTCCCACACATTTGTCAGATAAAATATAAGATATCCAGTTATATTTGAATTTTAAATACACAACGAGTAACTTTTTTTCATTACCAATATGCCCCAAACATCACATGGAATAAACTTATCATAATATTTTTTGTTGTTTATCTGAAATTCAAATTTAGCTAGGCATTCTGTATTCCTACTTGCTAATTCTGGCAATGCTACTTGGCCAGGACTCTATATGTTTTAACATTTGTCCTTTGTCGTTGTGGACTCTGATTTGAAAATACCAAATATTGACTTCAGCTGATTTAAGCCAAGGAGCTAATTTATAGGCTCATATAACTCTGCTTTCCCTTGTGTTATGTTTATTGCCAAGTAGGTTTTTCTGTGGATGATAAAGGTGACCACCAGCAACTTCAGACTAAGGCCTATCATCTTTGTGACCCCCAGTGAAAAGAAAGCTACTTTTCTCAGTATCCTACATAATCACACGAAGGTTAGATCCTAGTGGAGAGACTTAAGTGCTTATCAATCCGTAAGCTAATCACCTGGGACAGCATAATAGGATCTACTGATTGTCCAAAACTGGTTCACGTGACCGCATTTGAAGCTGGACCTTAACTTTGTAGTAAGCTATATTCAAACCACATGGCAACTAGGAAAGGGGAGGCTCCCTAGAGTAAAACTAAGAAAAAAGGTGGAGTGGATTGTGAACAACCAACAGCAGTGTCCACCCCAGTCACTAGGCATCAGACAAAATGCTGATCTGAAAGAACACTCTGCTTACAACTCTCTGGGAGCGACCCTGGCCCCCTCTGAGTCAGTATTTTGCTGAAAGTGAGTGATTGAACTGGAGACTATGAATCACAGGTAATGTACCTCAAAGCAATCAGATGATTGTGAATAAGGCTGTTTAGTTCTCTTTCAGAAGTTCAATGAAGTTCAGCCTGTTAGTCAATAGTGACAGAAATAATGGTGCTCAAACCAGTCTCTCCATGTCTGTGCGGCTTCCTTTGATTTTCAGTCATAAAGAGTCTCGTTTGATTTTTATATAAACCCAAATTTGAGTTTTATTGGAATACTTATACATGATTACCTCTCAGTGATTTTATTGTCATTTCAGCTTTAATGTTCTAGCAAATGGAGTGGCATGTTTTGTTTTTTTTTTTACTTCCTTTCAAATTGTTAGTTTCATTAAACAAATGTTTATTGAGTAGTTCCTATGACTTTCATTGTGGATGACAAAGAAAAATCTGACAAAAGTCCCCATCTTCAGGCTTTGACTTGAACACATTTTGCTGTATGTGCTGTATTAGTAAAAGTTCCTATTTTTTCATTTGAATACTATGCTGTCTGTAATTATAGAGCTACGGGAAACTGGGGTCCGAGACCCGGAATTCTAAGAGAATTGATTTAGGAATCTACCAAAAGTGAAGTTGGTTATCTAGTCATTTATGCCCAGGTCACATTTCTCTGTCATAAGCTTTGAAGGGGATAAGTTTCTCTCCTTTCAGTTCTTGCCATGGTTGTGAATTTACTTCTGCTGTGGGGGTTCTTGGAGGAATATTTATGTCTGCCACTGGGCGATTAGCTTCTGAAGGCAGCAGCCACTGTATCCCAGTGCCCAGCAGAGTGTCTGCCATGCACTGGGTGCCCAATAAATACTCATGGAATGAATGAAAGGACCTTCTCCTCCTCTGCTTTTTCACTGTGTCCATCCACTCTCCTGGATCTCAGACGGCTGATGAAATGTCAGGTTAATATCAAGAACTAAGTACAGAGAATGTGCTCTTAACCTCAATTTTCAGTAGCTCTAGAGAGTTCCCTCATTAAGGCTGCTTCCTGTATTTCCTTACCACTTTAGCAGGGATATGACTTGGTTCCACCTGTTGCCTACACAAACAGAAAAGACAAATAGAAGGCTAACATGATGTAGCCATAGAAAGGAAAATGGCCCCTTCAAGGTGTGCCAAGAAAAGGATGTTAAGCTTTGAATCAATAGCTCTTCAGGTTTGTGCTGGTCTCTTTTCTCATCGGTCTAGGGCACAGGTGGCAAACACAAAGCCCAGGGGCTGAATCCAGCGCTCCACTACGTGGAACCTATCAATGTGTGATGTGGCCTGTGACTCGGCTCTGGTTCTGAACGCAGTCCCGACGCGTATTATGTACAAGTGACATCCGTGGATAGGGCTCCTGTGGGGAATCAGGCCTGCATTGTACCTAGGCCACTTTGAAACTTGCTCTTGCAAAAACTCCCTCACCTGGGATGGAGACTGCAGAAGTTTACTGTGACTTGTGCTAGACTTCCCAAGCACGAATGTAAACAGCCCAGCCTTCTCTCCTCTACATTTGTAAATGACCTTTCTCTTTGAAGCAACTGGCAACATTCTTTCCTCTGTTATCTGTAAAAGGTATCCACCCAAAGCAAACCTGTGCATAGTTAATGAGAACCATCCTGGAGTGTCAATAAAAGCCTGTCCAGGCGAGGGGCAGGGGCCTTCTTTGTCTGTGGGAGAGCAGCCACGCAGGCCCTCTCTCTCACTGAGAGAGTGGCCAGGCCGGCTCTCTTTCTCACGGAGAGAATTGCCAAGCTATCCCTTTTCTCCACCGGATTCCTTTATTCCTCTTGAATTTGTTTGTCACTTGTCCGGGGATATAGGACAAGCATTCCACAACGACACACGGTCCTGCTGGATGGGACCTCGACACTCCACCTTGTTTTATCTGGCCTGGCACCTTGTTTCTACCCAGTGGCAGTGCTGAGCTCTCGCTTAACTGTTAAGAAGTAGTTATATTTATACAGTCCTAAAATTACATTTGGCCCTTTGAAGGCAACTGCGAGGCTGATGTGGCCCCTGGGGAAAGTGAGTTTGACACCCGTGGTCTAGAGGTACTGTAGTAACTTTGGGGAGTAGTGGCCTGGTGCTTAATAACAATCTGAGACTTGCTTAGACCCACCACAGGTCAATAGAATAACCTTAGGATTTTTCTTGTCCCCACAGACGATGTGCACCACGTTCACACTGCAGCTGTGCCAAAAATGGAGCCTTCAACTTTGATTCCAGGCTTCCCTGCGTCTGCCACACTTAGTCCTCCCTTAACACGTCCTGTCATCTCTTCCTCCAAATTATATCTCAAGTCCACCCACTTCTCCGCCTCTTGGTGCCACCATCACAGGACAGACACCTCCATCCTTGGCTCATTCCTAGTAGAGCCTCCTAACTGAGCTCCTATATCTATATTCTCCCACGTCCAGTCAGAGTGATGCTGTAAATGCTTTACAATGTGGTTAAAACAAAACACACGGTCCTTAGCGTAGTCTGCAAGGCTCTCCATAATCTGGTTCCTGATGCCACTCGGATCTCGTCTTCTTACCACTCTAGTCAGCTCTCTATGAGCAAACCTTGTACCCATCACAGGACTTGTATTTGCTGGTCCCTTCCTGGATACTCTGTGCCAACCTTCTCAAGATCAATGCCCTCATCATTCCATGAATGCTTTGATCTCATGTCACATCCCTAAAAAGACTTTCTCTGACCACTCATTCTCTGGGAGGGTGCTCCCATCATGCTCCTCAATGATCCTGTTTTACTATTAGTAGGACATTTACCCCTTGCATATCTGTTTGTCTCTCTCTTTCTTCCCCATAGCAATTGGAACATCAGCTCTATAAGAACAGAGCCTTGTCTAACTTCATTTTGCAGCCCTGCCTTTTTATCAGGCCTTAAGTAATTTTTAAGAAATGAATAAGTGCTCAATCTATTAATTAATCTTCTTATTCTCTATCTACCCCACTGGCTGGAGAAGTTGGCTGATGAAATATCCCACTTGAGTTGAGAAGGGACTGTACACTGCAGAGAAAACAATACAGAAGTCAGATCCAAGTCAAAATATAAACCCTTGGCAACAATATGCCTGGAAAGGAATTGAAAGTCACGCACTTCACTCCAGGGCAATTCTCAAATGACAAAAGCCCAACATCATTTAGGATTGTACAGTGTGCCTTGAAAGTGTGGGAGCCAATCACTTCCATCATGCCCAGAATAAGTCATTGTCCTGTATGCATGCCTGGCTCACACTTAGAGAAACCTAGCTCTGGCTTCTGTCTTGTTCCAAGACTGAAATTGCCATGCTTTGTGTTATTATTACCAACAGATACTTTTCCTTTGTGAAGCATCTAGCCAGCCTCCCAACCACTGGGAATAAACTTTGAGTAGGTTGAACCAAATTCAGAAGCTGGCGGAGCTGCAAGGCACTGTCAGTCCTTCACAACCACCCAATTTTGTTCCTCTTTGAAAGTCTGACTTTATTTTTCTTAGCTGCAAAAGCATTACAGAAAAGAAAACTTCTTTGATATGAGTGTCAGAATCAAACAATGCAGATTTCCAAAGACCAGAATCTGTGTTGTAGACATAAAACTGCCAGGTGTCTAGACAGGAAGCGCACTCACTCAAGGCTTCGTGTGTGAATTCCAGTCCACATTCTGCGTGAGGAAGGGCAGTGACACACTAATCACTCCCAGACACAAGGGACAAGGGCTTCAAGAGGTTGTTTCTCTTCCTTCTTCCAAGAGCAACAGTACTGATGTGTTGTTTGTTTTGGTTTGGTATTTTATTTTATTTTAAATATATTTTATTGATTATGCTATTACAGTTGTCCCGTTTTCCTCCCTTTATTCCTCTCCACCCTGCACACCCCCTCCCACCTGCATTCCCCCCCCCTTAGTTAATGTCCATAGGTCACATATATAAGTTCTTTGTCTTCTACATTTCCTATACTATTTTTAACCTCCCCCTGTCTATCTTCTACCTACCATTTATACTTCTTATTCCCTGTACCTTTTCCCCCTCTCTCTCCACCCAATCCCCTGATGATAACCCTCCATGTGATCTCCATTTCTGTGATTCTGTTCCTGTTC
>VMDR010010208.1:0-22172 GCA_007922815.1 Macrotus californicus | reverse complement strand
ATCTTGTAGAAATTATTCACAATATTTCTCCAAACATGTATTTGTGCTTCTCTCATAGAAAAGACAGGCAATACAAAATAAATAAATAAATAAATAAGTGATAATCTTTTGGGGATTCTATTTGTCAAAATAAAATCCCTTTTCAAACACCTACTAGTAAGGCCTTAAAAATCTCATTACAGGGTTCAGTTGGGATGATGTAACACGGGTTTTTAACTAGATTCGGAACTGGCCTCCCAGAAGTCTCCAAATATTGTATCGCTTTTTGAACCGCCCTTGCCAATGAAAGAATTCTGAGAAAGTCAAAACACTCCATAGCCTTCTCTGGCCCCACACCCAGATAGTAATTCTGAACCATTTGGTGTGTAATGCTACAGAATTGTTAATGCACCTATTAACCTTGCTGCTAACTTCAGAAGTCACTGAATTCCATGTTAGGTTAATATTCCACAGAGGCAGCATCACGGCGGCACGGGGATTAAGAGCCCAGAATCCAGCGCCCAACTATCCAGCTTTGCATCCTATCTCTGGCACCTCCCAGCCCACTCACCTCCAGCAAGGATGACAATGGTTGCTGCAAAAGCTCTTAAAGTAAGCATATATTCATACCACCTCATAAACACGCAATAAATAGAGCTTATTTTTTTTCTTTCTGTGTCTGTGGCTTGCAAAGAAATAGCATTTACCTGGCCAGTGATTAGCTCAATTTTGTCATATTTATCGTCCCTTTGACAAATGACCATCTAATATAGGAGGTGGTCTGCTCAGGGTAGTCTGCCTTTTTTAGGGATTAATAAATATGATATGACATAACAGGATATAATTTACAAAAATATAGAACTCAATAGTTCTTTTTATTTCTTGTATTTTATTGCTTCTTCAACTAGATCTGTTCTGAAGATTATTCATTGAATATGCTGTATTCAATGCTTTGAAGTATGAAAGTAAAATAATTGACCCTATTTATCTTGCCTCTTTTTTGGGGACTCTGGTTTTATAAATAAGTATTCTGTCACCCAGGAATGGAAAATTCAACAAATTCAATTTTGCAGCAAGAAATTTTTAAAATTACATGTTGTTTTTAAATGAAGTGTCATTGTCACCTACTGCTTTTTTCATATTAGCTGAGAAATTCTGGAAGTAAAAAAAAAATTATATTTGATATGCAATAGCTTTATTTATTCTTATACAGATAAAACAAAGTAAGCAGTTCTCAGATTTTTTTTTTTGGTAATTCTCTCAATCCTCATCAGTCTAATTAATGGCTTTGCAATCACCGGTCTAGGCTACATGGGTAATTTGGGAGTAGAGATTGGTACTCAGCTCTGTGAGGAGGGCAGAGCAGCCGCCTGTATGGATTCCTGAGGTGAGCTACAAAGTTAATTGCATTCACATTGTTTTGTCGGTGATTACACTCAGAATTATTATGCAGGATCCTGGCTATTTGTTACTTATAAAAGCTGTTAACGCCTGTCAATGTTAAAACATAGGATGCCTTGCCCATTCTATTTTAGCAAATAAACTAATTAGCAGCCAAATGTTTCATCTGTTCTATAGTTGCCTGATTGGCATTGGCGAGTTGGGTTCTCTCTTGGATTCAATAGGTTTTGTTTAAAATATAGGGATAGGCATTCCGTTCCTACTTTCATACAAGTCCTTAGAGAAATCTGCCTCCTGTAGAAACCTGGACTATCTCACAGTGGAAAACAGAGCCTGTAACCCACAACTCCAAATTAAGTTGTAATGGCGACTAAATAATACTTTAGAAACACACTTTACAATTTCTTCTTCTTTCAAACTCTTCTTATATGTAATATACATATCGGCCTAAAAATGCTTCTTTTACATGTTCCTCCTAAAATACATAGGCCACAAATGCACATAGGCCACAAATGCTTGATTAGTTTGAAAACTGAGCTAAATATTCTTTATTTTCTGAAATGTAGATAGTAACAGTGACATGGCAAACAGGAGCCTTTGACTGAATGATACCAACACACACACACACACACACACACACACACATTTGTATAAAGTGTGTGCTCGTTATAAAACACATCTGATTATATTAAACATGTTCCTGTCTCACACTCCATGTTACACTGAACTGCATATGCTGTACTTATATGTTATCATTTGACATTTACCTATTTGCAAATAAGTGTCAATGTGTTGATATTAAAATATGCCTTACAGTATAGTCTAAATGGTAACATTTAAAAATTTTAAAAATGATTTTTAAAAATGTAGCTGCACACATTAACACACAGAAGTAACAACAAGGGAACATGAAACATGTACCTGTAAGTCACGTCTGAATATGTTGTAAGGATTGGTTTTACTGTGATATAAAACAATTTTTAATAGTGTGAGGTTAGTGACATTTGTGAAAATTTCATATAGTGTTTTTTAGTCTGACGAAGACTTTGTATACCAAGGCTCAGTCTAGGAGGAAATTTTTATTACTGTATTACATTCCCCAAAGATAGGAATTGAACCTGAAACATGCAAGAAACTCCTTAACTATAGCATCACAAATAGGAATCCATAAAAATTTGGTAGCTGTATATGAATTAGAGTTGAGAGTACTATGCAATTATCTCAAACCGCATTGCTGCTTAGTTTCTGTCAAGAGCAAGGCAACTGCTCAAAAAACCAGAGCTAATTCCCAAGAATTTAGATGTATAAAACATTGCAATTCCTGCCTTGTGAGCCAACCAATTCAGTATGTGCATTTTGAGCTGCAATTTCTTCTTTTGAAAAATAAGCTGCTTTTTTTCTGAAATTATTTAACATCTTCCAACACAGTATAAAATAAACTAAAATTTTAAAGAGAGATGAAAGGCTTTATCTCAGCTGGCCACCACTATTCAGGCAACAAGGCCTTCAGAAAAGAATCATTTGATACTTCTGTATTGCTGTTAGACAAGGAATTGGTTTTGGTTGGAGCAATACATAGTGGAGAAGAAAAGACTACAGGGCCATTTGCTTGGCTCAGAAATAATCATTTCTTGTCCTGTTTGTGTGAAAGTTCTCCCCAGCTCGGGTGCAGGACTTTGCAAGCCGAAACCACCCACGTTCGGTGTCACGTACAACATTAATGACTGCAGGTGTGATGGCCGTGGTGATGCTGCCTGCTGACCCATCACTTTTATCTGTAAACCGTAGATAACTTCTATTTGTGTTTCCGTTCTTTCATAGTATTTTGTAACAAATCGATTCTCTCACATCTTCTCCTGAGTTGTCTGCATAGGGTTCTATTCTCATTTATATGTGTGTATCCTTTTAATTTAGCGTTATAATAGAACAAATGGATTTGTTCTCAACATTGTATTTATTCACCCAAACAATGAATTTCTTTGCTTTATCCCACCTATGTGTCATATTGCGGATTTACTGAAAAATCAAAATGAACAATAATAAAAGTCTGAAAAATAACTTTAGCATTATAAATGCCGATTTTTATATTAATAAAAAATGCTGTTTTTATGGGTTGAAATTTCAATTCCTGAAAAATTTGTTAGATGGTAGCAATTGAATTTTCTAATTAATTCTCTTTGATAGACAAAAAGATGTCCTGACACCTTTATGTAATTTAGAACCAAATATATCTTCTATACATTGAATTTTCAAATTGACAGAGAAAAATTTTTAAGTACAATAAATAAGTAAAAGACTCTTATCTGGGTCACTGTCAAGAAACTTACGCGTGGAAAGCAAATAGAAACCTTTAGTAATTGTTACTATTTGATCAACAAGCAATAATTTTCCAAGATTCTGCATGTCACATGCCTAGAAATACTGTCCATCATTAAATTTCTGCTATGTGGATTAAACAATCCTTGACATTTTCCAATTATTGACATCAGCATTTGAATTAGAAAAGGTCATTGCAATGTTATTACTATTTAAAGAACAGGTAACCAGGGATGCCATCTATCCTCATCAAGAACATGAAAGGACCAGGATCATTTCTAAAATTCCTTCTTGATCTTTAAAAAACCTTTAGGATTCCTCTGTAGCTTGTTGTGGAACAATTTAGGAAGGGAGGGGAACCAAGTAAGGAAGAAAACAAGAAACAGTAAAAACAAAAAGGGAGGGAAGAAGGAAGGAAAAAGGAAGGAACAAAAAAAGAAAGCAAGGAAAGAAAGAACGGAGCAAGGGAGGGAGGGAGGGAGGGAGGGAGGGAAGAATGAAGGAAGGGTCCAGTGAAGGAGAAAAGACGCAAAAGTCATTAATTAACTCAATTTCAGGGACATAACTTGTGAAGTCAATGCACTTCCTGACCTGTTTCCATTCCTTTCTCTTGCCTATATCTGTATATTGTTGCAAATTATCTTTACTCTTCTTACTTAAATTCATGACAGATTTAAGTTCCATGAGCAGGTTCAGGGTAGTATTTTCTTATTATATTGTGCCTCTTACAAAAAGCAATAGCTTCTTTTCTTATCCATTTCAAGATCCTAGTGAGAATATTTCATTTAATGTCTTCAAATTACACTAAATAAAAAAATGCCTTGATATTCTTCCCAAGGTCCTACATCCATTTTAAACACACAGCTACTAACTTTTATATTCTGTTTTTAAATGGTTTTTATGGTATTGACTATTTGCCAAATATATTACACTAAGTACCGTAGGCCCCCCTTTGTCCATGGTTTCACTTACTAACAGTCAATCATGGTCCAAAAATATTAAATTTCCCCAATTGTCCACATTGTCTGCTCCTGACACCCAACTATAGACACTGCCATGGACTGATGATGCTCCCTCTAATGCATCATCAGAAGGTCAACAGCAGCCTAATGCAACATCACAAGACCTATGTCATTCATCTCACTTCATTTCATCACATGGGCATTGTGTCATCTCACATCACCACAAGAAGAATGCTGAAGACAGTCCTGGCTGGTGTGGCTCAGTGGATTGAGCACCAGCCTGCTAACCAAACAGTTGCTGGTTCGATTCCCAGTCAGGGCACATGCCCGGGGTGTGGGCCAGGTCCCCAGTGAGGGGCACTCGAGAGGAAACCACACATTGATGTTTCTCTCCCTCTCTTCCTCTCTCCCTTCCTTGCTCATAAATAAATAAAATATTCCTTTTAAAAAAAGCTCTAAAAAAGATAGAAGGATGAAGACAGTACAATATATTTTTGAGACAAAGACTGCATTCACATAACTTTTATTTTAGTATATTGTTATATTGTTCTATTTTATTATTAGCTATTGTTAATCTCTTACTCTAATTTATAAATTAAATTTTATCATAGTTATGCATGCATAGGACAAACATAGTGTATACAGGATTTGGTGCTCTCCATTGTTTCCAGCATCTACTGAGGGTGAGTCTTAGAACATACAAGTATACCTTGTAGATAAGGGGGTTACTGTACTGGTAAGCCCCAAGTGTTCCACATAGTATTTGTCTCATGAAGGTCCTTTCTATAAATATGAAAGTTATTTTCCCTAAACTTCTTCAATTTTTCCCCATAAAAATACTTATCCAGTTGCCACAATGAACCATGACAATACTACGGAGAATCCACCATCCACATGTCACTCTTTCACTACGCCGTTTGGGGCTCAGCAATGTAGGACAGTGAATAGAATAACACACCTTATTCTGAAGTCCCCAATCTGTAAGAGCAAACTGTGAGGGGAATGAGAGCCACTCATGTTGAGATGTCCTGAAGTTTTGCTGAACAGGGGGCATGGAATAAGATGAAATATTCAACAACCTTTATTGCAAACTGAGTTGGCCCGAAGCCCAGAGACAACAGTATTCAATAAATACGTTTAAGCACTTTCTAGGAGTAAAACTTGGTTTTTGGTACCATAAGGGAAGCACTGAGAAGCAGATCCTCCGCTCTGAAATGAGATTGCAATCCAGCAGTAAGACTGGCAAGTGACTAACTAAAGATAGGCCACAAATACCGTTAACGAAGATCCTTATGAATCACCACCAAGGGATGAAAGGGGGAAGTGTGTGTATCCCCTGAAAGCAAGGGAGCAGGATGCGTCAGCAGCATGGGCCTTGGATGACTAGGGCTCCAGACGGAAGTCTGACCATCTAGTTTCACATGAGGGACAGAAGTCTGGATTTTTATGTCATGCATCCTTCTACAATGTCAGAAATTTGTTTTTCAGAAATTAATGTGTGTCACAGGCTGAGTTTGGTGCACTGACCAGCAATGTGCCAACTTGAGAACACAGCAGAGACATTATAATATTCAAAAATACCATAGAAAGGGTTTGGGATCCCAACGTGGAAAGCTTTGTGGCACTTAGGATTTTTATCCTTAATGGAGTAGGAAATGGGGACAATTGAGGAATAGTTCATGGAGGCTCCAAATGTAATGCCTAAGGCAATGCTTAAGAAAGCTGAGGTTAGCAGCAGCATGTAGATTGGATTGGAAGGTTCAACCGAAAGGAAAGAAATCAATTAGGAGGCTGTGGCAATAGACCAATAAGAAAGTGATCCATGGTGACAGAAGTGATAACGGACAGAAGGGAGAGGGATGGTGTTAAAATATAGAAGTACAGGCAAAATGTATAACATGCAGCTTTGCTAGCTTTTTCTTCTTAACCTAATGGAATTTCATGTGAAAAATTCATTTTTTTTGAAATGCAGGCTAGCCATATATATACAACTAAAAATATCCCCAGACACAAAGCAGGCCTTACGATAAACACCCAGCTATTTAACACAACAGCATGAAGGACAGAATCACGGCCCCTGCCCCCGCTGACTTTCCTTAACAACCCTACCTGTGTCCTTCAAAACTGCTCCATCAAAAAGTACACTTTGAACTGTAGAGTGAAAATATTTACACTACAGCAGAGACATAATTTCAGAGAACAGATTTTCACCAACCCTTTGGTGAAACTATTGCGTGGTGGAATAATCCCTAGGTCAGAATTATTTTCTCTTCACTTTCCTTATAACTGTTGGTTTATAGCTACCTTTCAGCCCTGATATTGGCAAAGAGAAATGTTCACATATTCTCTCTCTATTAAGTGTGTATATGTTTGTATTCCTACACACATGAAAATACACTACAGATAAGGCATGACTACTGCTCTAAAGTCTAAGCTTTTTTTTTCATTTTGTTGATTTCATAGTACTAAATACAGAGTGTTTGTATGACCACCAATAAATGTCCATTGTATTAAAATAAATTTCCGATATTCTAAGTAACCTCACCCCACCACAACATTTGGATAATGGTGACCTTATTTAGAAATACAGATGCCAATGAGAAAATAAAGTTATCATCTCTCACTTAATTCCTTTTACTACCCTTTAAAATCGGGAGCATCTAGCCCCCTCTTCCCTTCAGGTACACTGAGCTCCAGAATAAAGCGTTAGGGTTGTGTGCTTTGCAAACAGCGCCCCTCCGACCCACCCCCTACCCACAACCCTTACGGGGATTTGCAACTCGAAATGTTTGGTTTGGCATAGGAAAATCCTTCTTGCTTTTTCATTTAATTTCACCTGCCTCTATTGGGTGCCCTCCACTTCTAAGAGAACCAGGCGACCAGGCCAGACAGAAGAGTAACACACAACTTTTTTACTCTAGCATAGAGAAGACAACTGTAGAAAAATTTAAGAACAGATTTTAAGTACTGCAATTAGCAATCTTAGCCATAAAGAACTATAGATCCAAGAAGTCATTTGGGCTGAGTCAAGGGGCTACAATGGCCACAAGAGGCAGCTAAAAGTTGATGAGATAATGTATTTCCCTTTCCATCCACACATTTTACTTATGTTGATTTCCATATGGAAGTTAAGACACCTGCAGCTCCCCCAAAGAAAAACCCTACAACTTTTGCTTTGACATACTTGTGGAGTTGTTTGGACAGGGGCCAACCAACACATCAACCAACAGGTTCAGTTGCTCCCTGAGACACTCCTGTTTCAAAGAAACATGACTCATCCTTTATGAAACTTGGCTCAACTTGGCATTGATTTGTGGAGTGCTTCTTATCTCCCAATGTGCCACATAAACTTGGCAGGTTCTATTTTTATGCTGAATCAGGAATTCTCGTCATATACTCACTCGTTAAATTTGCTATTATGCCTTCAAAAATGCACATTATACAATTCTAATCTAATAGCAATGAGTGGTCCAGAAGAAAAATCTTCCCATGTTAATTAACGAATTTTGATTGCATAAACCATTCATTTTCCATTAAAGTTACTGGACCCTTAAATTGTGAAATCACATCTCTGTTAAGTAAGTAGCAGCTTTTTAACATCCACAGTGCAAGAAAATGTAGGGATCCAAAAGTGTTGGAATTATTACCTTACAGTACGTAGTTTCATTTTGAATATCTACTTTTGCAAACTTTTCTCTGCTTCGTGATATTGTAATTTCCTATTATTTCCTAACATATACAATGACATCTATCCAGAAAGTACCAAGCCACATACCATGAAGAAGAGACATTTCTTGAAAAAGATACAAGATACAAGAAACATTGTACATAGGACAATGGTGCCTCAGTTCCCTTCAAAGTAGGTGCCTTGGGACCTCACACAGATCTCCAAATCATCATCAGCTGCCCTGTCATATTTTCCTGAATCTCATCAACAATCTGAAATTTCTTCCCTTTCTAAGGTAATTTTAGTTTTGGGAAAAGCAGAAGTCATAGGGCACCAAATCTGGGCTGTAGGGGGGCTGAGTCACCTGGGTGATTTGATGTTTCACAAACAAACCGCACAAGACATGATGCACGAGCAGGCACATTGTCGTGATGCAGCTGCCAATCACCAGTTTCCCATAGCTGCGGACTTCTGAATCAGCTGAATAGTTTCCACAGAGGAATGTTCAAGCTTAACACAAAATTTGATGCAGATTTTTTGCTCTACTTAGTCATTTTGAATGCAATGGCCACACAGTTCACATGCTCACTCAGTGGCATCTACTGTTCCCACTGACTAGTACAGTGACGTTGTCATTATTCACACACGCACATTCTAGTCCAGTTGCCTTAGCTGCCAGGTTACATTGATGTCACGCAAACCATTCTCATTATATTAATAATGGATGGACTTTTTCTGGACAGGCACTGTTGTATGCTCGGTTGTTTTTAATTGGAAAATAGATGTTAAGTATCTTCAAGTACACAGAGCACAAAATATTGAGTAGCACTGAGTCATACAATATAAAGAGCCTGATATATACCAAGAGAAATGAAAGGAAATAAGTAAGTAAAAACAATAGTAGCAGACACCGAAACAACTGCTTGGTTTACAAGACAGACAACCTTGGGAAGGAACAGTAATAAAGGCCAGGGGGCACAGAAGAATAAAAGAATTACCCTACCAAGCACGAACCTTTCTACTTAACAACCAGGAGAGTGTCCTGTCAACTACAAACTCCATTTCATGAGAAAATGTAACTTATTTTCCAGTAACATTGATATATTAGTTTACATTTAAAAATGATAAAGCTTAAGTTACTTTTTGTAGCTATTCTGCTTCAGCAAATTAAATAGCTAAATCAATTCTGATGAATGAGGGCTGTTCTTGGTAAGGTTATGTGTATTGTTATTAGGTATCTTATTTTCTAAATAATTTCAAACAAAGGTAGCAAAATAATGTGGAAATAATTCTGACCTTTGAGACTAAGGATTTCTGTTCTACTGCTGACTCTCTAGCTATTATTGTGTGATTTGGGGCTAATGATTTAACCTTTAGCTACTGGACTAACCAGGGAAAAAAACGACCCTGAAAGCTAGGGAGCCGAGTGATACTCACCTTTGCATCCCAAGCACCTAACAAAGTGCCAGGCACATATGATTTTAATGAGTGTATATTAAAAACTTAATTTATACAATTGGGATAAAATTATTTACAGTGTGATTATAAAGATCAATAAGAGCATTTTGATGTACAATTTATACATAATTACAACACATTTAATTTTTATGACTGAAAATATATTTTGTTTTGCACACAGGTTTGTTAGCAGCCTTATTTACTTTTCTTTTTTTCTCATTTAAATTTTTTATTGTTGTTCAATTACGGTTGTCCCCATTTTTCTCCCATTGCTCTCCCCTGCCCTGCCCAACCCCCCTTTCCCACAGTCGATCCACCCCTCCCATTGTCCTTGTCCATGGGTCCTTACACATGCTCCTTGACTTGACCCTTCCCCTTCTTGAATATATTCTCAGTACATGTATATATAATATTTATATATGTGTATATAATTCAGTTAGTCTAAGCTTGCTTGGCCTTACCTATAAATTAAAACTGTTAATTGCCTCCAATAATTTTTTTTCAGTTTTATCTTTTATTGGTAGTCAAATTGTGATTTAATGTTCTGTATCAATATTTGATATACTTACATAAATATCTGATGAAACATCAAGTAAATTATTAAAATGTCTCTATAGCTAAATTTCAAATATTTTATTTATTTATTTTTAGAAACAGGGGAAAGGAGTGGAAAAGAAAGGTAGAGAAGTGTCAGTCGGTTGCCTCTCCCACGTGCCCTGTGCCCTGACCGGGAATTGAACCAGCAACCTCTCACTGTGTGGGATGATGCCCAACAAATTGAGCTGCACTGGTCTGGAAAATTTCTCTACATCAAAATGGTATTTTCAGTAAACATCAAGGTTATTTGGCTTTTTTTTTTGCTTCATGGAATATTCAGTTTATTGTAACACAGAAACCAAAATTACGATGAACCTATTAAATATAAAGATCTAAATTTTAAAACAATGATAAAAATTTACCAAAAGAAACTATCAAAATTTACATAAAACCTAAATTTCAGAAGCCTAGCAAAAAATTATTGATCATTGACTGACATGCCCAAACAATTTTAAAAGGTTGTTTGGAATTACAGGAATTCCTTGAACTTGAGAAATTTGCCGTCTAAATGAGGAGACCGTATACTATAGAAGACAAAAGCAATTAATTCAAGACAGATTATAACTAAAAATCAGGGAGTTATGAAGAATCTAAATGCTACAGAAATTCAGATAAGAAGTGATTTAACAAGACAAGGGAAAGGGAAGATATGTCAGGAAAATAAAATTTGACAGAAGACAGTGAGAAAAACCTTGCAGGCAAAGGGAATATAAATCAAGTTGTGGAAGTAGAAATAACCTGATCTGGTTTTTGAAAGTGAAGAAATCAAGTCTGACAAAAACTGAGCACGTGTTTTAGGAAATAATAGGAAATAAGACTGGTAGGAGGAAATATAATACAGGGATTCCTTGAAGAACTGTAAATCAAGGAGTAATATATCAGCATGTAGTGAGTCCAGAATTAAGAACCGCTAGGAGGCGTTGCAGTCACTAGTGCGTACCTGTAGGAATGAAGAAGAGATGGTGTAAGAGATGAATCTCTGCATATAAACTAATAAATGATCTCTCAGTCATCTTCAATCAACCTACCAGCCTGTCTATTCTTAGCTTCCTTTTGATCCAGTGACATAATTTTTCAGGCACTAGGTGTCACTGTTCCACTTAAGCAAAGTAAAATCTAGTCATTTTGAAGTCCCAATTGCATGTACCTAATTACATCTACCTGTATGCAGATCTGAGTTTGCTTTATTTAGTTCAGATAATTTCAAAATGAAGCACTGGGGATTTGTGCCTGCTGCAGTTTGAAGCAAAAGCAGCTCTAAATTCTCTGTGACATACTCTAAAAGTCTTTTTTGTAAAGAGCAAATAAAAAAAATTAAATTCAACAGAAAGATGAGAGGGAAATTAAGCAGTAATACCACTGAGAAAGAGGAACATTTTCCCCATACATGAATAAGTTTTGCTAACTTTTATGTAAACACAATAAAATAAAACTAACATCATTTCTTCAGAGTAAGTCCTAATATTTGATTTGTCCTGTGATCCTAGCTATAAAGACCCCCATGTAATTTTCTTCTATCTGTCCAGGATCCTTTTCAGAATCCCTCATGGAGTCTAATCATGAAGGCGCAGTCAGTCTGACACAAAAAACCATACAGACAAACAACCATAAGGGACTTATCGGCTCTCTGTGCTCTGCTGACTAAAGTTTATCAATTGGACACTCTTTGGCACTTTGAGTCTTGAGTGGATGGTACAAGGATCTGGAGACTTTTGTGGGGGGGTTTCTTTAGGGCCAGTAGGGGTCCTACACTGATGCTGATCAGACTGTTCCTGCTAAGGGACCGTCACTACACTTATGGCTGATCACTCTAGAGCTCCTGTGATTCCTGAGTGTCCCCAAGCCTGGACCTCTGGCTTCTTGTGAGTCCATGAGTCTTCCATCCCAATGCCACCACAATCAGAAGACACACACACACACACACACACACACACACACACACACACACACACCCTTTACAATAAACTTCCTTTTCCTTACAGCAGCCAGGGTCAGTCACTGCTGCTTGCCATGAAACGAAACAAACACCTAAGTCCACAGCTTGCAGAACAATACAATTACTGAGCCGATATTAAGCTGTCAGCTTTGCCCTGTCAAGTTCATGCTTGTTGAATTTCTAGGGTTAAATAAACACGAAGGAAAAGGTTCTCAAGAAAGAAATCTTTTATGTTTCTGGCCAATAAAAAACCCAGTTCCCAACTCTAGCAGCCTTTTCTCCTAGAAGTGTTTAGGCACTTAATTATCTTCAACCTCTTAGGTTCCAGTTTTTGAACATCAGTCTTTGGACACCGTACTTGTATGTCCCTGGAGATCTGAAGGAGTTGAAAGACAAAGTGACAGTATTTTGAAAATTACTGACAATACAGTCAACTATCAAAGCATCCACAGCAACTGCAGGAAAGCAGGCTGGCATTTCAGAGCTGACACATGGCCCCGCAGCACGGAAAGAAAGAGGGCTTGGAAGCAGTTTCCTGCCCCGACCCTTGACGTTCTGAGTTTCCTCTGAGAGGTAACCGGGTGTGACAGAAAGGTCAGGGATTTAGATGCAGGCATACCAGGGTTTCTTTCCCAACTCAGCTCTGGGTTACTCATACTGACAGATAATTTACTAATTCCCTGAGTCTCAGGTCTCTTTGTTTCCAGTGGGGGAAAAATGTTGCTTCTCAAGTTCGTGGTGAAGTAGATGTAAAGTTCCCTGCAAGGACAACACTAGAAATGTAATTTCATTTCCTCTTTTCTCTGTCTTCCTCCCAAGGAACCTGAGGTGGAGGCTTGAGATGTGGATACCCAGAAATAAATGGCTAATAGTAAATAAGGCACGGAGAAGAATCACACAGTAAACAACTTTGGGTCCACCGTAGAATTACGGACTTTTAGAACTTGAGAGAACCTTATTGACTGCACACACGTGAGGAAGAAACCAATGCAGAGAATTTTGTTTTTTTCCTCCCAAGGTCACAGTTAATTTTTTAAGACATTTATTTTATTCTCATTCAAGAGAGAAGGCAGGGGAGAGAGAAACATCCATGTGGGAGAGAAACACCACGCAGCCCAACCTGGGATCAAGCCCACAACCTAGGCATGTGCCCTGACTGGAATCAAACCCACGACCTTGCAGTTATGGGATGATGCTCCAACCAACTGAGCCACACTGGCCAGGGTGGTCACAGCTAATTCATGACTAGAAGCATTTAACTGCCTATTTCACATAAATTTCCAATCAATAACTTTTACATTTCTAAAATACATGATATGAAAATATGATTGAATAAAATGCATCTGTGGCATCATTACTCTGGCCCAAAGCATTTTAAAATACTGACAAGAAGATAAACATACAATACCATTCAAGTGGCATATTTTTTTACACAAGACAGTCCTACCTGTACTCAGACAACACGATGCAGGTGTACACCTATCTGGGGGACGGTCTGAGTGCAGAGAATACAAGGACAGTAAGGTCTGGAAATTGATTTCTATGCTTCCTTATATTGTTTTGGGTTAAAACACTAGAAAACACAGAGAAATATAGAGAAAATTAAAGTATTTTTCAAGTTCAACCACCTAGGATAATAACTGTTAAGTCATTGTTTTCTCATGCCTCACATATTCTCTCTCTCTCTCTCTCTCTCTAATATATGAATATTAACAAAAATGTGATTACACAATGTTCGTTTCAAAATCTTTTGTAATTGGTCCACACTTACAGGAGGCTTAATTTGAAATGAATACTAGCCAGCAAACCCACAAAATTTTACAGTTTAGAAGCACTTTCTTACGTATTATCTCATATTCAGTTTGTGACCATAGGTCTTTAGGGAAGGAGGGACAGCAGATTACACTTAGAAAGAAAAAAGGTAGAGTTACATCAACAAGTACAAGTCCTTTTTATCCAAAAGGATCACTGTGGAGAACAAAATTCTAGCACAATGCAAACAGTGACTTTGGCTCTTTATATAAAAAAGTTAAGGTGTCCCTTCACAATAAAAACTGATTTCTCAACAAAAAAAGACATATGGTCAATAGACATATGAAAAGATGCTCAATGTCACTAATCATCAGAGAAATGCAAATTAAAACCACAATGGGAGACCATCTCACACCTGTCAGAATGGCCATCATCAATAAATCAACAAACAAGTGTTGGCGGATGTGGAAAAAGGGAACCCTTTCCGTACTGTTGGTGGGGATGCAGAGTGGTGCAGCCACTGTGGAAAGCAGTATGGAGATACCTCAAAAAATTAAAAATGGTTCTGCCTTTTGACCCAGCAATCCCACTTCTGGGATTACATCCAAAGGAACCCAAAACATTAATTCAAAAAAATATAAGTACCTCTATGTTCACTGTGGTGTTATTTACAATCTCTAAGATATGGAGCAGCCCAAGTGTCCATCAGTAGATGAGTGGATAAAACAACTATGGGACATTTACACATTGGAATTTTACTTGGCCATAAAAAAGAACAAAATTTTACCCTTTGCAACAGCATCGATGGACCTGGAGAGCATTATGCTAAGTGAAATAAGCCAGTCAGAAAAAGACAAATAGCATATGACTTCACTCATGTGTGGAATCTAATGAACCAACTGAACTAACAAGAAAAACAGAGGCAGACTCAGATGGAGAACAGGATGATGGCTAGTGGGAGGGGTGTCAGTTAGGGGGTAGAGGGACTGAGCGAAAAGGAGTTAAGAACATGGAAAAGAATATGGTGATGGGGGGAAGAAGGTTTAAGAGGACTAATAGGTAATAGAAAAAATACTATAAAGATTAAATAAAAAACAAAAATTAAAAAATGTGCATATATTCCATGAAGCCAGGAACCAGGTCTGACTTGTACACTCCTGTATCTCTGGAGCCTTGGTATATGTCTAGTCCCTAGTACATGCCTGCAATGAAGGATCTGCTTAATAAATAGATGTTTACAATGAATATATTCAACTCAATATCCTCAGCAATTAAGAATAGCAGCTCAAAAGCTCATATCCCAAAATTAACACCTTTACAACCTTGAAATTAATTTTAACTTATTTTAATTTTACATCAATTAAGGAACATACAATTAAAATGTTTATTGAGACTCTATCTTCCTCAATGCATAATGACATAGGCAAAGGAAAAATGTATACCATTCCTGCCTTCAAATTCAGAACTATCTTTGACATGCTGAAAAATGCATATTTTAAAGTACATAATGAAATCATTTAGAGAAGACCCAGTTTATGATGTTTGGCAGGCAAACTTCTCATGTTGCTCCCCATTAATGGGCCCTTTCCTGATCTTCAGTTCCTGCGGTGACTGCCTGGCTGCACTTTCAGGTCGCTTACTGCGGAAGAGCTTTAATTTTATGTTAATGATATGCATCCAGGACTTCAAAGGAAATCTGGTTGAACTATGTTGCCAAATGGGCCTGTAAACCCATGATAAGGAAAAGGTACATTACACACTGCATGTCCCGGAGCGGAGACACCCAAGAGAGGCAGGAAACAAAGATCGACATTTCTCTGATAATTTACCTGTTATTTTCCCTGATGGCCAAGGTGGGTTGGCTAAAAATGAAATGAGATAAAATGCCCAATGTTCTTAACTCTCACACAGGGCCGGACAGGACAAGCAGTGCGAAGTCATTTGTTCTATGTGTGTTATATCATATAAACAGTGTTGAAACAATTCTTAAAGTCTGGGACGAGGAATCATTTTTAAATAATCATTAAGTGTATAGTGTTGTTCTCATCACATCAAACAAAGTTTTTTCTTCATTTCTCTTTTAATGAACTCATCACAGATTATGCTGTATTGAGGAAGAAACAGAATACCTAACCTTTTTTGATTAATGACATAAGGACCGATAGTTGATGAAGAAAATCATTTATTAATTGCTACACATTACAAGCTAAATATCGACTTTCAGGTACAGTAGCTGGTACTAAGTCTGACCACAAGGAAGATAAAGCCTTGGAGGGAAGTTGATAAAACATTGGAAGGAAAAAAGACCGATGTTAACAACGTTATGCTGTTCCTCAGCACACGAGTGGTACAAATGTCTTACAGTTTCTCAGCTAAAGCAGAAAATTATAAAATTGTCCTGTAAGGGCAAAACCAATACTTATTTTTAAAATTAAATACACGGTAATGCTGAATGCTTTTATATGTTGTGCCAGTGGAGGTATTTGTAAAGATGAATAAAGGCAATTAAGTGGCGCTGTTTTTTTCTGGTACGTTGTTTAAGCTATTTTAATTTTTTTAAATTAGTACACACACAATCTTTTAAAATCCAGTTTCTTGGCCATGCTCCTAAAAACCCTTGATGTCTTCTATGATCAATTTATTTAAGAAATAAAAAACATCATTTCATCCATGTATAAAACTCAAATCCTTAAAAAAGAATTAAGTTAAAAGAGCCCCCCCCCCAAAAAAAAACCTACTAGGAAATAAAATTTGGCCTTGGAATGGATTTTATGAGGTAAAAACATGATTCTGACTTTTTTCTCCTCATTCCTAAGCTACATTTAGAATAAACATTCAAACAGCGCTAATGTAAAATAAAAATACAATGATAAATCATCAAAACTAATTGTGGTATAGGGAAGGAATAAAAATGTGTTGCTCCTTTTGGGAATTATGGCATATACACTTTACCACACAGGACTGTAGCCCTTAGTTCCTAATTATTCTTCCATCTCCATCCTGAAATCTCTACTATTTAGCCCAGCAACACCAACTGATCTCTGATGGGTTCCTTTTACTGGACTCCTTGCTGGCCCAGACTGATTTTGTCCGCCACTGGAATTATAGATATTCTGCTATGAGTCAACACATTTGGCCCCAAGCAAACTGCACCTCCAAGCTCAGGAAAAAAGGGGGTGCAGGAGTAAACTAGAGGAGGGGGTAGAGACAAAACAAACAGAAAAACCCCTGCCCTGGGGTCCTTGAGAACACACCACAGCATTCATCTTGGAAACTCTGTTCTTCCCATCCTAAGGGAAAGTCTTCGGCTCTGACTGTGCAGATAAATTCACCCATGCTGGGAAAGCCCTGAAGGACTGGGAAACCCCGGAAGGGCCAGGTAGGATTATTGGAGGGGCAGCCGATGTGGTGTATAATTTAGGTCAACTCAATGAGATACACTTGATATTTAGTTCTTTCAAAGCAAGACACTAAAGTGCAAGCTTCAAAGTTTTAAAACTAATTGTGAAGTAGATTTTGACAACTCTTCTAAGCAGAATGAAACAGGAAGTAGAACTGATTGCTATTTCCTGCCTATAATCTTACTGCTTAATTTCCACAGGCACTAAAGTATGAACCGATGGCATAAACGTGATCTACAAAATTATTTAATATGTGCATCCATGACACCCACATGGATGTATTCAAGTGAACACATCAAACATTCAAACAAATCCAGAAAAATCTGGAGTTCAAATATTATTTCAGGATATTTTTTTCTGACCTAAACAAATGTCGCTCATGAACAGCTGATGAGTGGGTTATCATAAATGAAAGTGTGATGAAGAAAATACGTGGAAGAAATAAGCATTGCCATGCTCCTTTCTGTAGAACACTGAAAAGCACACTCAATCATTTGAATACATCAATAGATAATTTGAGAAGAAATGACTCATCTCTTCTATATCAGAGTTTGAAGCATAACCAGAAAGTTTAGCACTCTAAATAGTCCTTATTAATGGCAATAGTAGGTTTCATTTAGTGAACACCTATGTGGCACTTTATATATAGCTATCTTATTATCTTATTGTCTACCACCTTTCTGAGGAAATTATGATGAAATGTTCAATTTACTTTTCAATTTTCAGTGAGAAGGCCAGGAACTAAGAGACAAATAAAATGCTTGATAATATCTCCACAACAATTGCTAATTAAATAGTGTGACTTCAGCTATGCCAATATAATACACTCTACCACAGTGGAATAATAAAACTAGGCCAGAAGGAACTACTCAATGACTTCTGATAGATCAATCCCACAGTAGCAAGATTCTTAGAAATCACTGAGTCCACTGCTTTCATATTGCAGTTGGGAAGCGAAAACACAAAAGGACTGATTTTCCCAAACTCAGCGAGTGATTGGTGTGCATAAGATTAAGCATGATAGTTTATGAATTAATTCTGAAACACAAATTATTTTTAAAGTGGAATTTTCTCTTTAAAGCTACAATTTGTCAACTTCTTTGAAAATGTCAGACCTCCAAAAATCGTGGTCTTTTTTGTTGGATCGGTTTGTGAGCATAGTATATATCTGTGCATGTGGTTTGTGTGTCACTGAAGATCAGGAATATCAGCAAAAGATCAAAAAAGTAACCCATCCAAAAAGCTTCTCTTTTCAGTTTTACTGATATTTTTGAACAGTCAAAAATCTATTGAAATTCTCCTTAAAATCCACATGCATCACTCTTTGCATCAAAGACAAATGGTGTGCTCTTCCATGCCAACGTAACACTGAGTTCATCTGCTGTAAAGGAATATCAAATGAGGTATGGTTTACTCCCCTTACAGCTAAATGGATAATTTTAAGGCTCATTAAAATTATAATTTCATTTTGATGGCTGAGTGAAGATGGTCGTAGTTTCTCCAGCTGGTTTCTTTCATTCTCATATTTGTTACCACAAAAGCTTTATTAATTATCTGCTGAGATTTTCATCATGATAATGACAACCAAGGAATAACAATTTTGTTTTTCAAGAAGTACATGAAAGCTATTAATTTGGGAAAGTAATTAAAATAAGACAGCAAGAAATTATAGTAATATGTATTTCCATATAAATACTAAAATGGAAGTTAGGGACTTTGAGATGACTGATTGATAGGCTAAAAAACATTTTTTTCTTCTATTACCAATGAAAAAGTTAGACTATAAACATCAAACTATTAACCTATTTCTTGAGATTTAATCTCATGAGATAATATGGACATTGAGTACGAGACTCCATAAAAAGGTAATTAAAGCATATTGTAGGCACTATGATGGCAAGCTTTAGAGTTGAGTTACCTATGTTAGTACTCCGTCCGACCAGTTACTCGGTGCAGGCGGACCTCTGCAAGCAACAGTCCTGAACGATATTAGCAACCAACTCACTGATTTGGAGTAATGTTTAAAAGTAAAGGATTTAAAATGGTTACTGGAACATACTAAACAGTCCACAAATGCTGGCTGTAATGATTATTATTAGAATACTTGTATATTCACTGGTACATACATGAATATATGCAAATCTCATATACATAGTTTTACATACATTATAATGATGGTGATCCATTAAACTTCTGCCAGTTGCTCAGGCAAAATCCTTAAGTCATCCTTAACTCTCAGGTTCCACATCCAAGGTATCAGTAAATTCTGCCAGCTGTACCTTTGACACACACTCAGAACCCAACCATTCCCTGCCACCTCCACTGCCGCACCTCTGGCCCGAGTCATCGGTGCTTTTGCCTGTATTACTACAGTCGCCGCCCAAGTGTTCTCTCTACCTTTGCTCCTCCACATTGTATTCCCAGCATGGCAGCCAATTTTTCTTTATAACACGTACGTCAGATCACATCACTCTTTGCTCAAAACCCTTCAATGGTTTTGCATTGCACTCAGTAGAAGCCACGATCCTTTAAATGACCTCCAAGGCCCTACATGATCTTAGCCCACTACCCTCTGATCTGACTTGTTACTCCTCTCCATTTTTTCACCCTCTGCACCGTTCCACACTTCAGCCATTTATTCTGTCCTGTGAATGGGCCAAGTACAGTCGGATCTTTGTACCACGATAGGCTATTCCACGCGCCTGGGGTGAACTTTCCACGGATGGCTAACACTCTTGCCTCCTTCCCATCTTTGTTCAAGTGTCATCTTGTTGAGGTCTCCTGTGGCCACCCAATACCTCAGGAAACTCCCCCTCCCTACTCCGTCCTTCTTCATGGCACTTTTCACTTTCTGACAGAATGTATAATTATGTTCATTATTTATCATCTCTCCCTGCTGGAATGTTTGTTCTATGAGAGCAGAGATCTGAGATCTGTTCATGGATGTATCCCAAGCACCTAGGGAATGCATCAGTCAGCAAACATCTGGTTGATTAAGGAGTGTAATATTGTGAAGATCATATCTACAGGACGTTCATGAGTGACTGAATGTAGCAAAGTGGAGGCAGCATGTAGAGACAGAGAGGAAGGCAGGAAAATAGGTAACTATAAGCTCTTAGCCCTCAATTTTGGCAGTCTTCTCTTATGAAAATAGCCCTGAGTGTAGAAATCCACTGGAAAACTACCCATTCAAGTCTGCATTTTATACCTCAACCAACGCTACACCTAATAGAAAATTACCCAATAAAACTTGAACCTCATAGTTAAACCAGTGAAGTTTACACATAGAAGAGATTTATAAATTTATCTGGAGGTATTAAAAATGCATGGAGGAAAATGCTATAAAGAATACCACCCCCCTCCAGTTTGTGCTGCACTTGGCCTTGGAAGGAGGTGTAGAAATGGCACAGTACAGTTAATTTTAATTAACAATATACTGTATCTTCTTCCTTCCCCATGCTTTCTTGTTTCTAGAATGGGCAGTTTGGCTGAGAAAAGGTAATAGGGATTAGTGTGCTGATTTCATAACTCATTTACTATATAGGGGAAACATAAATGAGGTTTATTATTTATATTTATATTATTTTATTTAGCATAAGGCACATTAATTAGCATATTAAATTTCACTCTACACATAATATGGCTGGCTCATTATACTAGTGACAGATTGGGGATTGAAAACAAGAGTCAGAAAGACTCAGATAAGAGAGTAAGCACCTCACAGGAGTGGCCATACCTCATACTGTACTCTTACCTGAACCAACTATGGGGTGGCACAGGTAAGAGTTGAAAAGATATTAGTGGACTGATTAAATAAGAGACCAATTAATAAGTTTAAATACCAGCAATATTGTATACTGGGTTTCAAAGCCAGATGAGCTCAGGGAGCTCTTAAATCACAAATCTAGAAAACTGCTGAAGCCCAGCTTTATTAGCACACCATTATCTTTTTTGTTAGTCATAGTACTTTTTTCTATAGCATAGTTTACAGTGGGCATTTTACTATCAAAGTCCTGGAAAGAAACAGAAAACATATTGAAACTTGCTAATTGAAGACAGTTTAATAAAACTGAGGAAGTATGAAGGTGTGAATGGGATTTATGCAAGAGATTAGCTCCCCTGGCGGAGCCTTTACCACCCCTGGGCCTGAAACATCTGGGGCTGGCGCAATCACTGAAACCTAGAGAGACTAATTCTATGGAGAAGGGTGCTCCACAGGAGTTTGGTAAACTGCCTATAGAAATAAATACCCCCAATTTTCCCCCCATGCTCCCATCTCCTGCTGCCTTCCCATTGGATAAATCCAACTGGAAGCCAAGGGCATAAAAGCCCAGGGAGGTGATCTGTGGTGGTCCACCTTTCAGGATATAGCACAGAGAGGAGGGTGGAGAGTAAACTGAAGGGGCACACAGAGCACATCAAGCACCGGCACAGCCACTCGTTCCACTAAAGGTGGCAGGAGTCTATGCCCTAGATCACTGGACGAAGCAATTGAAAACGCTTCCTTGACATATGCAAATGACCACTGATTTCAATGGGAATCGTGTACAGAGTCCGTAGAAAAGTCTTACATACACAAAGTAACACACATTTTTATAACTATGATAAAAAAAATTTGGTTCCAGTTGGAGCACATATGGGAGTCAACCTATCAGTGTTTCTTTCTCACATCGATGTTTCACTCCCTCTCTTTCTTCTCCCTC
>VMDR010010207.1:0-31363 GCA_007922815.1 Macrotus californicus | reverse complement strand
GAAAATAAAGCAAAGGGATGATAGCAAGTTTATCAGTGCATCCTTGGGCACAGTATGACAGGCCTCTACAAAATTGTTTGATTCTCTAGGAGAATGTATGCACCTTTGTTTCATTTATTATTTACTACTGATTAGGGCCCAGACTAAAAATTATATGCTCACTTTTAGATTTTCATCCTGTGAAAATACAAAATTTTTTTGTTCAGTTGAAACAATAATTCATTAAAAGTTCTCATTAAAAGGAAAAAAATTGTAACTATATGAGATGATGGATGCTAACTAAATTTATTGTGGTAATCACAACATACACATATATTAAGTCATTATGTTGTGCACCTTAAACTTATAAGATGTTTTATGTCAGTTATAGTAAAACTAGGGAAAAAAGAAGCAAAATAACTCAAAGCTTATGTCATATTGCTCTATAGGACATTAACTAGTTTTGTTTCTAGATTACACATTTACTTCTTCATGATTTTCCTAACTAATTTTATAAATATCTGTTCCTCAAATGCTCTGAACTGGCATTAGCACCTTTCTAGTTCCCTCGTTAAATAGTTAAATAAATCCTTGACATGTGTTCACTTTATATTTGCATGAGATATGCTTTTAACATTATAAAAAGTCATATTTGGATAGACTTTCCTCTTCAAGGACTCCTAACTCCAGTGGGGAAGTTAGGAAATGCTCATACACTTATAAAATGCAAGGTGGAAAGTGGGAAATTCTTTAGCAGTGCCAGTTTTCAATGTCAGGAGGTAAAATTATGCAGACTCCTAATTTTGATTCCACAACTCATCATGTATTGAATCTTTAACGTCAACATTATCATGTTCTTTCTTTTTCTCCAAAACACCGTTATCTGGGTACTGGTCCAATGTACTAATAAGCTGAAATAAGTCTGGAAAAGCATAGTTTGCAACTGGGACTTCTCTTGGGTTTCTTCTTCTTGAGGGACCCTGAGGGGAGGACAGAAGTTCAAGTGCCCGGTGTCAGAGGGCACTCACCCTACTTTCAACCATGTTATTATCTCCCTGTCCCCACACAGTGTCCTACTGTGACCCTAGAGAAACAAAGCACCCTCCAGTTTTGTTCTCAAGAGAAATAATTCTCCCACTAGAGCCTATCCTAACTGGAGTTAGGCTGAGGCTCAAGAGAAAACAGCATGCTTCTCAGAGGCTTTCTTTCAGGGGGTGGTCATGAAGGGGAGTATGCAGAGAATGTGTGTACGTACACCTTTATGGCTCTTACCAGTATCAAAATCATGGTACTAGGGTGTATCAGTCTGAGTCTGGGCAGGAAATGGGTGGTGCTGAGGTACTGGGTGACTGAGGAGAGCTTAATAAAGGTACAATTTACATGTATCTGTGTGAATAGTCTGGAAACCACTGATGCTACAGTGCCCAGGGCCAGTAAAATCAGGGAGAGCTTACATCCCCAGGCACAAAGAGGTAAGGAAGGGGGCGGTTACCATTCTCCAAAGTGGGAGGTGTGTGTGTGTGTGTGTGTGTGTGTAGAGGAAACTTAAGGGGCTCACTACATACTGCAACCTCCTTCTCCTCTTCCTCTCATTTCCTGCATGTTTACCAGTGGCCAAATCTAATCAGAAGCCTGAGAGCCAGGGAGCCAGTTGATGTAGTGCAGACAGATCATGCATCTGAGGCATAAATTAGGATGGGAAAAGGCCAACAGTGGATCTAGAGAGGTAAACAGAAGATACTGGGCACATAGGATATGTCTAGGGGAAACCGATAAATCTAATCTTCATGACATCCATTTGAGGTGGACATGAGCACCTCCATTCCAGGGATGAGAAGATTGAGATGGAGAGGCTCTTGGGCTAGTAAAGAGGTACCGCTGCCCTATTCCTTCCGCTGTCTGTCCTGTCATCATTTCTCTGAGGTGTTGTTTGGGGTAAGAGAGTCTGCAGCCACCTTGAAGTTCCCATGCTCCCCTAACTGCAGCCCTGTCCAGGGGTGACTGTCCCAGGAGACTGGCTCAAGAACACCAGCCTAAAGCATGCCACTGATTGAATCCACACCTCTGCTCCCTAACTTTGTGTGATGAGGAGTCCTGGCCTCGTTTTCTTAGGGAACTTCTAACCCAATGCTTCTTGACTTGTGCAGACTGATGACTTCACAGTGTTGTTAGGTCTGGTCAACAACAACAACAGCAGAACTGATATGATGAGCATGAAATAAAATGGATGGTGGCTAAATCATGAAGGAAGAAGCAGAAATGAAATGGCACATGGTCCTTTATGCAAACATGAAGGGAGCCACTCAGTGGGCCAGGTGAGGCAGAGAACACCGAAAGCAGGTCACCAAGAGCCAGACTCCAAACTTGCAAACATATACTGCTTTGGAGAGTAGCCTCTGGGGTTATCACATTCTTTCTCAGACATTTGGGGTAAACTTTGAAAGTGACAGGGACCCAAATGACCATCCACAGTAGAATGTACAAGTAAAATGTATGCATAAAACAATCATGGAATGGAACATAATCGATGAATTTCACAAATGTAATGTTGAACAAGGAAAGGCAGATACAAATAAACATAAAACTTATGATTGTTTTTATGTAAAGTTCAAAGCAGACAAAACTAACCAATGTTGTTAGAAGTCAGGACAGTGGTGACCCTCAGGGTGCCAGTCACTGGAAGAGAGCCCTTGTGGGGCGGGGCTTTTGGGGCACGGGCCATGTTTGGTTTCTTGATCTACAGGTTTGTTCACTTTGTGAAAATTCATATATGACCTATGCTCCCTCTGTATGTATGTTACTTACAATTAGAACTAACATAACTGCCAAAACACAAAAGAGAAGAAAATGGAAAGAGGGAAATGGCAATTGGCAAGGTCACAAATATTTCTTAGACACCAAGCTCTGTCACTGCTATTTTTTGAACAATAAAGGGTGAAGGGAAATACAGCATTTGGAAGAAAGAGGGACTCCACCTTTGGCGTGTTATTTCTCTGTGGCTCAGTTTTCTCATCTGCAAAGTGGGGAGCATCTCTGTGATAAGATCACTTCTTTTTACCCTTTCTTTTTTTTTTGATGTTTAAAATTTCTTTTTTTTTTATTTTTTTAAATTACTTTATTGTTGTTCAATTACAGTTTGAATTTTTACCCTTTCTTATTCCCTTCTCTCAATTAGCCTTTCCTAGTACTCACTCATATATTGTTATTTTTCCCTCTCTTTTTATTCTCTCCAGTACCTGAAACCTAATCTCTTTTTTCTTCTTCAGGAGAGGACAAGGCCACTGAGAGCCCTTGGGGCCAGGAGAGGGGGTGGGCAGTGGGTGGCGCATTTCCTGGCATCTGGGATAGCAAGCCACTCTTTTGCTATTGCTTATCGAGCACACATATCTAACCTGTTTTCCTAAACTCCCTCTCATTCTTCACACCGCATTTGTCCTGAATGGATAAGGAAAATACAGAACATATACACAGTGGGGTATTTATGAGAGAGGAGGACATCCTGCCATTTGTGACAACACGATAGACCTAGAGCACATTATGCTAAGTGAGGTAAGTCAGACCAAGAGAAGTATCATAAAATATCACTTACATGTAGATTAAAAAAAAACTTATAAAAACAATAAAATGGTGAGATGGGGAGAAGACTGATGTTGTTCTTTCTCTTGAATATTTTCCACCTCAGGCCCAGCTCATATCTTCACTACCTATAACCACACTTCCATTTCCACCACATTTTTAAGGGTCATTTCTCTGTTAATCTTGTTGAAACACTCTGCATGCATCATCTCAAGCAATGCCTCTCAAAGCTCCCTATCTAAGTGTACAATTATCATCACATATCAGCGCATTGTACAGGTGAGAAAACTGAGGTTGAGCATGTTGTCGAAGTTGCCTAGCTCACAAAGGGTCCAGCTGGGGGTTTACCATGCTTGTGAAACTGGCTGACTGGCAGGAGCTCCAGGTGTTAACGCTGGGCCAGTGGACACAGAGAAGGCAGCCTGAGTTGGTCAAAGCCTTGGGGAAGAACATTAATACCTCTTCTAACCACCCCAGTGGAAAGAGGGTGGTCAGGATGCACAGAAAGGACCAAGACCACTACCAACCAAAGAGGCCAAACTTCGGGAAAGAGGGGGTGGTCTGTGCTTTAGTCTTCTGAGTTTAAAAGCCATTTTCATTTTCACTATCCCCTATACAATATAGCTGATTCTGGGAATAGTCACACTCAAGCTGCATGGCAGGAGTAGGGCACAGGGTGGTTTGGGAGCTCAACCCTCTATTTTCATAGAATATCCAGAGGGGATGAGAGGGTATCTGGTCTGGGCCCAGAATACAGGGTTCCTGACTGCCAGCTTGGTGCGCTTCCTATGCAACCAGCTACTTTGGTAGCACTGTCCTGTTGCCCTCCATGGTTTTACATGACTGAAAAGTTAGCTTTTTTCTTTATAGTTGCAGTCTTACCAAAAAATCTGAACCTTGTTAAATACCCTCTGGCTGGCTGGCTGGCTGGCTGGATACATGGATGAATAGGATTTCAAAGGCCGATAGGTGTAGGCACAATTGACTCCCTATGGTTTCATCCAGGGCTGCTATGTACATTGTGTCATCTGTGTATGGCACAAAGGAGTCTGGTGAGGGGCATATGGAAGTTGAAATGGAAGACTGGAGCAAGGGATGCTGTCTGCCCAGAGGAGTGGCTGAAGAAGCCCTAGTGTCATACCACTTTCTGTCTCTTTTCCTTCCCTATTAAACAAAAACTCCTGTTTAAAACCTTGTTTAGATATTGTCTTCTCTGTAAAGCCTTCCCTGATCTCAGCTTGCTTTGCATTATTACTGTACTTTATAGTACTTCTTTTGTTCTATTTATACATATTATTAGATGCTCATTCATTTTTGTCATTTCTGGCTAATAAAGGCAGACAAAAGGTAATTTAACTGTAAACACAAGTGCACAAAGGGGTAAATTATACTAGCCACATCAACTTTTTCAAGTAAATGCACATCTGCTAATGACAAAAAGAGAACTTTGTCCATTTCTGAAGTTCCTTTCCTTTTGTGCCAGTGCAGCTACCATCATTACTCACTCTTTTAAGTCCCAGCTTATGTATCACCTCCAGAAGGAGGACTTCTCTGATCATCCTGTATAAATAGTGTCCCTCCTCCCTGGACAGTTTCCCTCCATCACTCTGCTTATTTCCTTTCTAGTAGTTATCACAAACTGAAATGACTCTGTTTATAGACTTTCTTCTTTGTTGTCGGCCCCCACCAGGATGTCAGCTCCTTGGAGGACATATTATGTCTGTTCTGTCACTTGTGTATAGTTGGCTCTTAGCCCAGGGCTTGGCATATAGTAAGACCCCACTAAGTGGATGAGCAGATGAGTGAATGAATGGACAAGCAGGATTTCAAAGCCCAGTGGGCATGGGCACGTCTGACTCACCCTACATCTCTGGAACCACATTTGGGTCCCAGGATGCAGGAGGATGAAGGGAAGGTCTGGCAGAGGTGGAGAAAAGTCTCTCTAGCTCAGTTTCTGGTTTGAATACCACTTATATAGTAACCAAGTCCTGGCACAACATGCCATGGCACAGTGATGTCATGAGCAGTACCTGGCTCTTCCCTTTGTCCAGGAGGAGAATGTAGAGACTGTGTTGGAGGTACCAGTGACAATAGCCACCTGTGTATGACCAATTCACCATTTAGTGGCCAGCAAGTATACCAAGGGGCAGGACACCATGGGGCAGCTGGGATATGAAGCAGGGACAGAAGGAAGACGTAGAAGGAGCTGAAGTAAAGGGCCCAGGTATTTTGCTCTTTTGAACTGAGTTCTGATACTGAACATTTTCTGAATTTGCTTGCTTCTCTTCAATGTCAAATAAGAATTCAAAGATTTTATATATACATATTTATTTATACATACACATACTTATAAGTATGTGTACATAAGAGTGTATAAATATATATTTGTGTATATGTAAAATGTTTACACAAGTATATATTTATAAGTAGTATATATACATATATAAATATACATATGTTTTATATATACACATATGGATGTGTGTTTTAACTTTCAGTTTTAATTTTTAATTTAAGATCTCCTAAGTGTCCCCTCTTTCCTAAACAAGCTCACAGAAAAGCTGGTAATAGTGCAGAGTTATCACTTAAATCTAGTTGTTCTCAAAGTGTGGTTCCTCAGACCAGCAGCATCGGTATCACCTGGGAAACGGTTAAAAATGCTGATTTTCAGGACCCCTGCAGAATCCGAGTCTGTGGGGGTTAAATCGAGTAGCCTGTGGTTTAACCAGCCCTCTCAGTGATTACTATAGGGGCTAACATCTGAGAACCTCTGTTCTAACCTGGAGAAGATAAGGAACAGTGGCTGAGTAACAGCTAGGAAGCTATTATCCTGAGGGTTACTTTAGTAAAGGGAAAGATTTCCAGGAAATGATTGTGTGCTTTCATCTTGGGGAAATGTAATCAGGTAAATAGCAAGTGAGCCCCAAGGCACCCGGTCAGTCCTGAGGAGTCACTCACTCCTCAGAGATTCCCCAAAATGAGGACACTGTGAGGGGAAGGGCAGAGCTTCTCACACTCCGGGGTCCCTGCGTGAAGGAAGCTACCGCTGAGTCAAATGACATTAGAGAGCCATATTTGAGATGAAAGACAAAAACCCAGAGGTGGAGGGTGAACTATGTAAGCCTTCCTGCTTCCCCCAGCATCAACATATTCTAGTCTTGTCACACTTGCTTCGGTAGCAAGTGTCCCAAATGGGACAGTCAAGGGTTTCTAACTCGTTGCTCCCTTGCTCTGTGTCTGACTCTGAAACAGCCATGCAAGTTCATGGGGAAGGACAGGCTTGGGTGTGACTGGCTGCTGGACAACCTTTTCAGAACTGGCAGAAGATCAAGCAAGACCTCAGAGGAGGCCTTCGGGAAGGCCTAAGAGAGAGGAGAAATTGTCCATTGGTATATGAGAAAAGTGGGAAGAAAGGTGGTGGGAGACAGAGGAGAGAGTTGGACCAGGAGTTGCCTTTAGGTACCCCAAATGCCAAGTGACTATTCCCATGGTTTGAAAATGGCGCCTCTTCAAACCTGAAATCTTCCCTAGTACACCAAAAGTCCCCGCCACACATGGCAAATTCACCAGCAAGGATAAATCTCAAACTGTCCTACGTCTAACTTGCATTTTTTGAGGAGATTAATGCAGTGGCTCATATCTAAAGTTGAAGAAGCAAAATCTATTTGTTCCCAGCATACAACAGCAGTCACCATCAGAACCAAATGTCAAGTGTGCCTACTCCAAAGGAAAAACACACTGGCCAGAATCTGTTCTCCACATCTTCTGTACCCTTGCTCTTTACTCTTCCAGGGAGATCTGGAAAACAGCAGCCTGATGGATGCATTCACACCTATGTGTTGGAAGGCTCTGTGGACAAGGTCAACTATTGCCAGGAATCCAACCCAAGGAAATGTTTTCTTCAAACAAGTTACACAGGCCCAGACTGGAAAGATTCATGTAGCAACCAGAGCTTTGCTTTTCTCCAGCAAATTTATACCTCGTTCTGTGAAAATGCCATTTGTTTGCTTGCTTGGACTCCCATTCACTCCCCAAGTGTGCAGATAGAAAGACTTGTTTTTCTACAGAGCCCAACCCGTTTTTAACCAAAGCCCTGGGTGTTCAGTCACTAAGCTCCAAATACACACCTTCCCCAGTGGTCTACAGAAAAGGCACAGAGACGCAGAAAGTTCTCCAACATACCATATTATATAAACTAGCAATGGCTTCTTTCAAAATCCTGATTTTGAAAGTGGGCACATGGAGGTCAGAAGAGAGAGTTTATTAAAAGTAGATTTGCTATCTCTCTGACCAAAGGAAATAATATTTTTTGTTTTTCAAAAGAGAAAAGCATCTTAGAATTCCTGCCTCCTGCATGCCACTGCTGGTTCCCTCACTCCCCGCGTGCCTTACTTTATCTCATGCCAGATCATGATCTCAGGCCTTGAGCCCATGAACAGAAGATCCCGTTCCCCAGAATTCCTCCCCCCCAAGGGAATGTCTCCCGTTCCAGGTCTTGAACAAAGATTCCACGACACATGTTTGATCTCTTCACGCTCCATTTTCATTAGTCCTTCACACTCTCCATCACTTGGAAAAATACAAACAGCATGGTTCAGTTTTAAGGTTAAGAACTGACAGTCTCCATAAACATTTTTACAATCAAAGCTGACTTATCCACTGCCAGAATTCAGTGTCTGTAAGAGAGGGGTGAGGTGGATGGAGGCAAGAGTGGGAAGTGGAAAACTTCACCATCAGAGTAAGAGAACAAGTGCTGTGCCTTCAACTGCTGAGTGAAGGATGCCCCACGGCATTACTGGCAAAGAACTGGGTTGATCCACCTCCAGATAATTAAAGTACAACCATCCTCCCTTGTTCACGAGGGATATGTTCCAAGACCCTTAGTGGATGCTTGAAACTGCAAATAGCACCAGACCCTAGATGGACTGTGTTTTTCCTATACACACACACACCTATGATAAAGTTTAATTTGTAAATTAAGCACAGTAAGAGATTATGACAACTAATAATAAATTAGGACAATTATAACAATATACTGTAAGAAAAGCTCTGTAAATATGGTCTCTCTCTCTCTCTCAACATATCTTATTGTACTGTACATACAGCTTGGATATGCTGAACAAAGGGATGATTCATGTCCCAGGTGGGATAGAGTGAGATTTCATCATACAGAATGGTGCTCAATTTAAAACACACAAATTGTTTATTCCTGGAATTTTCCCTTTGATATTTTCAGACCATGGTTGACTGTGGGTAATTGAAGCTGCAGCAATGGAAACTGGGAATAAAAGGGGTGGGGGCTACTATATCACAGAGAGGAACAGGGAAACCCAAGGAGCTGGGTAGCTCAGGTATACATTCATGACTTATGGAAAATATGAAGCAATCAACAGTCCTGAGTTATGAGATTGCCAGGTCATAAATATTAAAAGTTGTGTATGAAGAGGTTATAAAATCATTCTCAAGATGTTTTAAATAGAGAAAAAGCAGAGGGTAACATAGATGGAGGCAGAGAAGACCTAGAACTTAAGCCACGCTCTACCTTACACTATCCCAACTATTTATGAGCTGAAATCATTTAATTAACTGGAATTTATAATGATGGTGTGTGGGCAGAAGAGCTTTAAGACCTTTACTCATTCACCCATCTAACATGTAATTACAGAGAACCAATTACTCCATTCCAAGAGCCGGGAATAAAATGGAGAGGAGACAGGTACAGTCCTTGCCCTCATGGAGTTTATAGCCTCCAGCAGAGGTTCCCAAATTTTGCTGCTCCTCCTGATGCTCAGGTCACATCCAAAGCCATTTAATCTGGGTGTCTGGGGTAGGATCCAGGCATCATACTTTCCAAGATCCACAAGGATTCTCAAGTGCAACGAAGTTTGTGGACCACTTAGGATTCTTAACTGTGCCACCATGATTGGCCCGATCAATGAGCACCAAAGTTTTCTGTAAGCTTAATTCATTTGAGCCCTTCTGAGAGAGTTTCCTAACTAAAAGTACTAGTCACATACTTAGTCACTGGTAGGATGACCTTCTTAATTCAAAACCTAAATCAAAACACATTATCCAGCACCTAATCTGATCATGGTATACAATATTTGAAACTCAGGCCATCCTAGAAATTCTAAGCCTCCTGGCTGCCACATCTACAAGGTCCTTTCACGGCATGAGTCCTGGGAGCAGACTCCCAGCAGGTTTAAATCACCTGATTCCCTTGTTAAGGTATAAAAAAAAGAACTTGCTGGATAAACCCTTTCTTTCTATTTTCTTTGAGCTTTTATATCCCATTCCTCTTCAAGTGATCAATGGAAATTCATTATAGACTTTCTTGGACCTACTCCTGGATTTTCATCAATTTAGAAAGGAAACATTACATTAAGTCTTTCTCTGGAAGGCTCCAGGAATTTTAAAAAATAAAAGAAAAGAGAAAGAAAAAAAAAAGGAGTCTGCTTTGAAGTTGCAATGAACATGCCAGAAAAAAAAAGAAAGAAAGCACAAAACCCCAAAATGATGGATCCTGAGAAAAATGTTGAAGGAGAAGTACTTCCCCCTGTTTCCCATTGTGTGTTCTTAAGGGTGAAGTGGTCCCACTCAAACTACCAGAGCCTGCCAGTTGGCCAACCCAGCGGCATTCCACAACAGAGATTAAAACCAACTTTATGATTGTGGTGCAAATAATAAAGAGCCTGGCAGGGTTTCCTTCCAAAATGAAAGCTCATTTATTTTCTGAGGTGTATAATTTGGTTGTAAATGTTTCCTTTGGGCCAAAACATCCCAGATTGTGTTTTTGCCTGGAACACATCACTGCTTCGCTGGAGAAGAATGGACTCCGTGTGGTCCTGCTGTGTCCGTCCACTCGGGGCATGGAGGGATTCAAGTTGGCCCTGCTCTTGTGTCACGTCTGGCGGCAGTAGTCTGCTGGGCAGAACTAGAGATGAGGAGGCAGGAGGTGCTGGGCCTGGACTGGGCCATCTGTGAGATGGGCACGCTCACTGCTGGCCCTTACCCACACTTCACACTTGCTTCGGTGCCTCTTGGCACAAAGGAGAGCAGAAGAGCATTGGGAGCCCTGTTCCCTGTCAAACTTGGCTTTTCTTCCAGGCCTTTGTGTCTTTATTCTATTTATCTTTTCAAAAGTCATCCTTAAAAAAATCCGGCACCCAGCAATGACTAATATTTGGATCAAGACAAAGCCAAATTCTTTCCAGGGCCCATGGGCTGACCACATGTACTTGGGGCCAGAATTTGGCCAGTTGGGTTTAGCCAATCTCACCCAAATATAAACAGCTTTTCATCCTATACAAGCAGCTTAAGAAATAACAGCCCTTTCAACCATTTTCATGTTTGTCAGCTCTCTTCCTTACAACATATACTTTTATCCTGTCTTTCATTTGCAACTCCACATTAAATCCAAAGCCAGTTGCTATGCTTTGTAGATAAAAATATATTTATTCCACTGTCTCCCCTCCCCCAAACAACAGGTCATACAGAACAGAGAAGTATCTGTTGAGATCAAGGGCATGGCATCAAAAGTCATCACGCGGCACCCCTTCACGATATATGAAGTTGTTACTTTAACACTGGGATGGAGTGAAGGAGGGGGAAAGAAGTGAACTGAAAGGGGAAACAGAATTAGTGCAGTTAACCCGAGAAACCTGAGAAGAACACTGGTAGAAATTAGTGTTGTGGGACTTGGCTCAAGAGGTGAAATTCAATGGTCTCGTGTATCACGAAGTTACCTGCAGGGAAATGATGGAGAGTGCTTTCACTAAACCCGAGATTCTCCTGAGATTGACCACAAAGCAGCATGTCAGGCAAAATGTTACATAAAAAAACCCTTCCTACAGAGTTTAGCCATATCATTGCTAAGATTACAGTCCACCAACTTATCAAATATATCACATTTTCCAGTTGATCATGGCCCCACAAAGTCAGTTCACATACCAGCTATGCAGTTCATGCTCAGCTTTTTGGATAATCACTGGCTGCTGATCTTCAGACCCCTAATTCAAGGAGAGCAATAAGAAATGTCCTTAAAGGAGAACTGAGTGATTAAATGCTAGAGCATTAAAGGTTTATGACAACTCGTGCACAAAGAAACATGCTAATATGAATCAGGCAGCACAGCTTCAGACTCCAAGTAACCCAAAGGCTATAGCTAATTCTTTCTGCACTTTGGCTGCTGACATCACCCACATGCCCACCTGGAACTTGGAAAATCAAGTTTACACAGTGTTTGGAAACCACAATATTGACACGTGATGAACAGGTCACAGAAGAAATTTGGACTTCCCTCAGTATCTGACCCACAAAAGCAAGGGATTCAGACCACGCCTATTGCATGAATGTCAATTTTGCGTTGTGGTTAGAGGACTTTATTCTAGGACACACACATCATACTGAGATAAAAGAGAAACCAGGATCCCACTTCTTTTTGAAAACCGTAATTTTTTCCTACTTTACTACCTTATGTCAATACATCTGAGCCTCAGGGCTGTAAATCTCTTCCTGTCATGGTCAAGTTTCATCTCCTTTATGAAGCATTCAATACTTTTCACAGCTCCCAGGTGCAAACCTGACTTAGCTGGAAGTTGTTCTGAAATTCAGAATATTGCGTACAGAGCTCTATACAGTGGGTTTTGAGAAATAATTATCCCTTCGCCTAAGTGTCCCTTTTAAGTCGCTCCCTACACACACACACACACACACACACACACACACTCACACACATCCATGTACTACTTTCCTGACAGAAATGCCTGTGGTTCCAATCAACTCTTCTATTAAAGGTGTAGTAGGTCACTAGAACCCTCTTAACCTGTGGAGGCCACAAAAATGCATCATATGGTCAGAAGTGAATCAGGGGACAGCAAAAGACACACAAGGTGACATTTAAAAGCATGTTCCTGTAGCTGCTTTTTTGGGTAAGTTAAAAAGTTTTAAGTCACAGAGTAATGAGAACTTGCAGACTCAGGCCCTTCTCCTGCCCCCCGTGCTTTTATTTATTTATTTTTAAAGACTTTCTGTTTTACTCCTTCCTTTGCCCTAGAATGGTGAAACAAAACAAAACAAAACAAAAAAAGCAATAAAAATAAAAATAAATGAAAGAGTAGGAACTTTATTATATGCAGGGGTTGTTGAGTGACTGAATCATTTCATTAAAAATAAGGTCAAGTTAGGTGGTTTTACACTGAAGAGAAAAAAACATATAATTGGAGAAGCCCAAACTGGTCACTTCCTTTTTAGAGGCTGGGCTTCCATAGACTGGATGACACCTTGGGACTCAGGAATTTAATCAGGGCTCTGCTGTTGTCTGCAATCAATAGGTAGGTAAACTTTTTGGGTCTCAGTTTCTTCATTTATAAAATGAACTAACAGTGTCTTCTCTGTGTTCCCAAATGTGTGAGGGCATTTTGGAAAGCACAACACTCACTGATGTCTCAGGTTTTATTGAACATGTGCTATACGCAAGGGTTACACCATATGTCATGGGCTATGAAGGGAAGCAAGTTAGTACTGCTGCTCTTTAGCCCCTTACTCTTTTTTTGTGGGTAGAGTGGGCAATAGCGATGTTTCATATCACCAGATAATTTTACGCATATTATGAATATATGCAAAAGAATGTAATCATCCCTTAATGGATGTACAATGCTATGAGGGTTTAGATATGGCCCATGTCCACCTTGAGAGTTCACAGAAAACCTTTTGTGGCTTGTCCAGAATTTTTGCAGCTAGAAAAGAGGAAGGAGGGCAGTATTAGCTAATGGAATGGCCTGAGCAGAGAGGAAAAATATCATGGGGAGGGCACAAGGACTAGTAACAGTCCCATTTGGTTGCAAATACTTATAAAGCAAAGGGCAAGAAAAGTTGATTAATTCCAGGTATGCAATTCCTCAATACCTATTTTGAGGCAAGGAATGAGAGAACCATTGGAAGTTCTTAAGCAAGGGAGGGCAATAATTTTTAAGAGGTTGATTCTGAGTGTTATACTTTGAATGGATATGCAGAGAGAGAAACTAGAATTGAAATTAACGAGATCTGGGAAAGGATCCAGGTCACCACACCAGGCAGTGAGGGGAACTGCCACCATTGGGACAAACAGGATCGTCAGGTCCCTGTACATGTGGAGGGGAGGATGGAAGGTGGCTTCTGCAAGGTCCTTGATGGTCCCATCTGCTGGAATTCACATTTTTGTGCCATCCCCTTCCTCTGAGTGTGGGGTGAAGTAATTGGCTTTTAAGAAATAGGAGATAGCAAAAGTGATGGGCTGTCATTCACACTGTTTCTGGCTTTATTCCCTTGTTTGCTCTGATGAAGCCAGTTGCCATATTTGAGCTGCCCTATGGAGAAGCTACAAGGAGAGGAGCTCTGGGCACCTCTGGCTAATAGCTGGTGAGAAACTTAATCTTGCCAATAACCAAGTGAGTGAGCCTGGAAGCCAGTTCTCTTCCAGCCACACCTTGAGATAACCGCAGTCCTGTCTGCTAAACTCAACTGCAGCCCGTGAGAGACCCTGGACCAGAGGTGACCAGGTAAGCTGGGTCCAAATTCTTGACCCGCAGGAATTCTGAGATAATAGATGTCTGTTTTATAACCCGCTAAATTTTGGAACCAGAGCTATCTCATACAGGGATGGAGGTACTTAACTAACATGGAAATGGTAGGGGACCAATGATGTTTGAGATTAAAATCCCAGATTCATGGTCCAAAGTTGTGCATACACTTTGTTTTAGGCTTTGTTGATGTTAGAAAATTTCATAAAAAGAAACCTCTCGGCCACCTCTTACTTTCACTGTTTCCTAGAGTTGATTAATAAAACATGACTTGATTTTCAATTTCAAGCGACTCAGGGGGGCATTCCAATAGAAAAACTGGCAGGAAATTAATGCCATACACACCAGGAAAGGCAGATGCTTCTGAATCTGACACTTGGGGAAAACACACCTTTCCTTTGCACACATCTTACCCTTTGTGGATTTTACATTGGTAGTTTGTTTTTAGAAGCTTGGGAAAGGGGCAATATTCTAGCAATATAAAATGAGCCATCCTGCAACATGAAAATACCTGAATGATAGTTAACAAAACAGTTGGCCAGAGATTTTTAAGAAACTGCATTATCTATTCATGCTTGAATTATAGTGGTATCTAACAAAGCTAATATTATGCCTGTGAACGGGAGAGTAAATCTCCATGCTGAATCTCTGAAATATGTTTTTATGTGAAACGTGATTACTTATAATTAAACTCTTTCTACCAATCTTCCTGTTTGCTGTGAGGGAGACAAACTGCAAAACTGCTTTACCACATAACTTGTAGGACTTTCAGGATATATAGTATCTGAGTAAGTAATCACACTCTGTTTTTATTAGCTAAGGCCAGGTTTTTTTTTTTGTTTGTTTGTTTGTTTTTTTCCATATAACATCTTCCACAGTAGTGGGAAACAAAGCCTCCGTACTTGAGCTTGACTTCTTGGTGAGACTTGTGGTCATCTTATGGTAAGAGACTGCCACCTGCAACCCAGTAAGAAATGAGGTGTTCTGAATCCAGTCTCCTGCTTGTGGAGACTTCTCATTAAGTCTTTGAAAGTGCAAGCAGATCTCTGCATTTAGTCCAAGATTGAAGCAAAATTTCTCTCTAATTGAGTTTACCTCGCCTGTCTGTGAGTGAAGGAGGAGATAGCAAAGTACACTGTTTAGGTTTGTCTATAGTGTTACCTTTCTAAACTGCTAACGGGCTCTTTCTCTCACCTGCAGGTGGTTCAGTACCTGCTCCATTGCGCCTGTGGTAAGAGGTGAAGACTCCCTTCTGCCAGGAGCACTGAAGCTTATCTCCATTCCACTAAAGCAAACATGTCTGGATAATTGAAAGAATAAGTCCATCTCCCTTTCATATGTCTATTTCAGGGAGACTACCTGCCACTCTCACTGCAGAAATACTGTGAACCTCTAAGTTCTATCTTCCCTGTCAATTGGATTATAGTAACTCCTACCCCAACTATGTTTTGCTGATTAACATCTGGATAAATGTTCATAGTGCAAACAGATGCTTAGAGGTGATGACTATGGCTCAGAAATATGGGCAAGCTTCTTTTCTTCCTTGGGTTTTGGCACTGGGGGAGGAATATGTTTTCTCTTAACTCCTGTTCTGTGTTTTGAGAAGTGATGGGCTGCATGGCAGTTAATGGTCAGTAATTGGTCATGTGATGAGAGATTCATAGAGGTGAGGCAAGAAAAAGACAAAGAGCTGAGAGCACAGCCCTAAGGGTGGTACACAAAAGTGCACACGCAGAGTCCTGAAATCATAAACCAGAGAGGGCTCACTGGTCACCAAAAGTAGGTACCCCTGCTCCAAGATGGAGGCAAACCCCTAGCCATGGAATGCATTTCTTGTTCACCTTGCATCAAGGTATGATTGATGTAAGCAGAACTGATACATGTCCCTCTGAACTGGGACTGTTAAGAGGATATCAGAACATCCATTATCCTGAGGCCCTGAATGACTGCATGGAACTGACACTAAGAAAGCTAAGGATTATAGAAGTTAAATGCTGTGCCCAAGGTCACAGCCTGTTAGTGCCAGTGTGGAGACTCAAATTCATGTCTTCTGACTCTCAAGGCAAGAACTCTTTCTGACAATGGAAAAGGAACTTCTACCCCATGCCACTGAAGTCACAGGAATTAAAAGCATGGACACTGGGATCTAGACAGCCAAAGTTTAAATCCTACCTCTACCTCTACTAACTGTATGACTTGGTCAAGTTACTTAACCTTATTGTGTAAAATAGAGATAATAGTAGTGCCTATTCCATAGTATTGCTATGAAGATTAAATAAATTAATATTAGTCATATGCTAACACAAGTGCTGGGCCCATGGTCAGTGCTATATAAGTGTTTGACAAAAGCAGGTAGATAAAATCAGATGAGACATATAAATACCAGCTTCTACCTTTCTACAAACGAACACTGGGGGATCTGATGCCTCAGGCACATCTTGTGAGACTTAATTATTGCCTACCCCTCATCTGATGCTTTACCCCAGCCTAAATAATCATAAAAGCAAGAGCCCAGAGGCTACCATGCCATTGAACAAAGGTGGCACCTCCATTCAAGAGAAGCTTAAGACCATTTCTACCACAGTTTGTTTAGCTGCCATTGGGAGATCTTCCACGACCATAGGCCCTCCACCCCACAATGCTTTGAATGTCCTTTAAATGGACTCAACCTGTCTCCCTCCACCTTCCCCAACCCTTTTTCTACTGGACTGTCTAGGAATTTCACTCCATAATAAGCAATCTCCTCTCATTTTCAATCTCTTCTCTGAATATTCCTTCAACCACCCCCTAGGTTTTCCTAGTCCCCAGAGCTGCTTCCTGAACATTTCTTCCCTTCTTCCTGAAAAACAGAAACAGTAAAAAACAAAACAAAACCCTGCTACTTGCAGGATGATGGATGTTCCAACTTTTATAAGCAGGTCCTGTTCATTCTCTCTCATTCATTGAAAATTTAAGCATGTGTCTTAGTCTCCTCTGTTAGCCTATTTGCTGACTTCAACATCCATGTAGATGGCCTTTCCAGTTCTTTGACCTCCTCATTACCACACACCCTTTCCTCCTCTGTACTTCTGCTTCCCTCTGCATTTCTGTCAGTAAAGACTTTTAAGTATCACTTTTATACCAAGTCCTTATGTGGCCATCTGTTTTAGTAGGTACCCCAGGCATTTCTTATCTTTCTCACTTTTATGTTCTACTAAGCACCTAAGTAAATAATAATTTATTTATCAGGAGACTTCTGGCCAAGATGGAGGCATAGGTAGACACACTATGCCTACTTGCAAAACCAAAAGAAGGACAAGAATGAATTTAAAAACAAAAAACAACTAGAACTGACAGACAATTGAACTGTATGGAAGTCCAACAACCAAGGAGTTAAGGAAGAAACATTCATCCAGACCGGTAGGAGGGGCGGAGACAGGCAGCTGGGTGGAGAGGACTCATGGCAAGGTGGTGGTTAGAGGACGAGGTGAGGCAAAGACTGGCAGAGCGGGTGGTCCCACATTTGCATGCAGATAAACTGGAAGGAACAGCTGGGGAGGGAGACAGATCACATAACCCAGGGTTCCAGTGTAGGAAAATAAAGCCTCAAAACTTCTGACTGAAAAAACCTGTGGGGGTTGAGGAGGCAGGAGAAAGTCCCAGCCCCACAGGAGAGTTCATTGGAGAGACCCACAGGGTCCTAGAACCTGCACAAACCAACTTACCAGGGAATCGGCACCAGAAGGGCCCAATTTGCTTGTGAGTAATGGAGGAAGTGACGGAAAGTGGGCTGAGAGCTGAGCAAGTAGCATTGTTCCATCTCTGATCCCTCTTTCACGTAGAGTACCACAACTTGCAGAGACATAGGTTGCCCTGTCCTGGTGAATACCTAAGTCTCCACCCCTTACTACATAATAGACTCACCTAGATTAAAAAAAAAAATGGCCCAAATGAAAGAACAGTTCTAAGCTACAGAAAAAAATACAACTAAGTGATGAAGAGATAGCTAACCTATCAGATTCACAGTTCAAAACACTGGTAATCAGAATGCTCACAGAATTGGTTGAGTATGGTCACAAAATAAAGGAAATAGTGAAGGTTATAAAAAGTGAAATAAAGAAAAATGTACAGGGAATCAACAATGAAGGGAAGGAAACTGGGACTCAAATCAATGGTTTGGACCAGAAGGAAGAAAGAAACATTCAACCAGAACACAATGAAGAAACAAGAATTCAAAAAAAATGAGGAGAGGCTTAGGAACCTCCAGGACGTCGTTAAATGTTCCAACATCTGAATCATAGGGGTGCCAGAAGGAGAAGAGGAAGAGCAAGAAATTGAAAACTTATCTGAAAAAATAGCGAAGGAGATCCCCTAATCTGGCAAAGGAAATAGACTTCTAGGAAGTCCAGAAGGCTCAAAGAGTCTCAAAGAAGTTGGACCCAGGGAAGCACACACCAGGGCACACCATAATTACATTTCCCAAGATTAAAGACTAAGGAGAGAATCTTAAAAGCAGCAAGAGAAAAGGAGACAGTTACCTACAAAGGAATTCCCATAAGACTGTCAGCTGATTCCTCAAAAGAAACCTTGCAGGCAAGAAGGGGCTGGAAAGATGTATTCAAAGTCATGAAAGACAAGGACCTACATCCAAGATTATTCTATCCAGCAAAGCTATCATTTAGAATGGAAGGGCAGATAAAGTGCTTCCCAGATAAGGTCAAGTTAAAGGAGTTCATCATCACCAAGCCCTTATTATATGAAATGTTAAAGGGACTAATCTAAGAAAAAGGAGATGATCAAAAATATGAACAGTAAAATGACAACAAACTCACAACTATCAACAACTGAACATAAAAAGAAAACAAAAAGAAAAACAAACTAAGCAAACAACTAGAACAGAGACAGAATCACAGAAATGGAGATCACATGGGGTTATCGGTGGGGGTCAGGGAGGAAAAGGTATAGGGAATAAATAGCATAAATGGTAGGTAGAAAATAGACAGGAGGAGGTTAAGAATAGTACAGGAAATGTAGAAGCCAAAGAACTTACATGTATGACCCATGGACATGAACTAAAGGGAGGGAAATGCAGGTGTGAGGGAGTGTGCAGGGTGGATCAGACTAAAGGGGGGGAAGTGGGACAACTGTAATAGCATAATCAATAAAATATATTCAAAAATATTTATTTATCAATTAGTTTCTGTTAATCTCTCCTTGTAAAACTTAAGCTTGTTCTCTATTGAATGTCCACTGTCTAGCCCAATGGCTTCACATAATAGGCACTCAGTATGTGTATGTATGTGCTGAAAAAAGAAAGAAAGAAATTGTGGAATGCTTACTCTATAGTTGGACTGTGCTCTATACTTATATCAACATTATTTCATTTATCTGACTGCAACCTGACCATCTCTGAAATAAAAGAGACACAATTCATGTTCATTTAATTCCCCTTCAAATCCTGTAACAACCTAACAGCAATTGTAATGTTGCAGAGCCTGGGCATTTTAGATGTATACTTTACTGCAGTTCTCTTCAGCAAAGCAAGATCATGAAAACTCTTAAAGATGCTCAGAAATGGGGGTTTGTGTGGCTTTGAGAAAGAGGACTGGTCTGTAAGTCAGTCAGCTTGGGGTGGGGAGTATAGTGTTGGGCAAGTCCTTTCAATTTTCTGGGTTTTGGATTTCTCATGTACAAAACATGAAGTTGGGACTCAGTTTTTCAAGCTTCTTGCCAACAACAAAATTCTAGGATTTGGTGAGTGTCTGCCACCTGCCTTCTAAGCAGAGGACCTTATCATGGTTGTGAAGGTAGAAGAAGCCCTGGTTCAACCCAGTAAGCAGGGCAGTGACTACACCTGCAGCCACAGGAGTGACTCCTGTGTATATGAGCAACTGTCATGTGCCCCTGCATCCTGGTGACACAAAAGGCACTCCACTTAGACTGTTAGGACCAAGACACAGTACATTCCAGGGGCACAGTCATAGCAATTCTCCTGCCAGCATCCACTTTCCCTTGGACCTCAATGGGGAGCCCACAGACAGCCCCTTCATGTTGCTCCAGGCTGAACACTTGGGGTTTTGTGGGTGCAGAGTTTTTCTTTTAAAGGGAGTCTGTGTAGCCCACAGACAGCTCTGGTCAATTGGGCAGGCTCCATCTCACTGGCAGGTTTCCATAGCGCTTCTATTTACACCACATCCTAAGTGGCATGAAGAACTCCAACCCAAAGGAACAACAGACACACACAGGAGCCCCCAAAGCAAAGAAAATCAAGTTAATGGTTTAAGCAATCTTGCTGCAACCATTCAGAGGTCCAGAGAAACGATGCAGTCTCCTTAATTAGAGGGTAGCTCTTTAAAGCCGTGACTCCTTCTTTCTGTTTTGCCCTTGGTTCAGATCCCCTCCTTCATTCACATCAGGAAAGTGGGAATTGGGCTCTCAGCCCCATGGTGCACAATTCTTGCCTTATCTTGGGCCATATCATTTGGTAATTGAGTTCACTAGGCCTACTTCCCTTCACTTCTTCCCCATTTATATGCAAATTTAAGACCAAGGAGATTGACATTCATTTTTGGGTTATCCTAGAGTTTATCAGAGGGTGGGGGAAAGGCTTGAAGAAAAATCAGTGAGAGAAGTACTGCGGGGAACGGGAACTGTCCTGGACTGCACTTCAGAGCAATGAGGCCACTGGGGAGAACTTGAGACAGAAAAGCCGTCTGTCACAGGTACCTTCCGAAAAGCCCAGTCCTTATCATTTCTACCTGTTGTTCAGTATTTAGAGTCACTCTCCTTTTGATTCCAGAGCCTCTTGAAATATCCCAATTTTTTCCAGTTGATACCTGTTCTTATTTATAGATGAGATTTATCTATAGATGAGATTTACCTCATTTCAGGTGTCTTTTCAATGGAGTGTTTTGCCTTCATCAAATTTGAGCAGGAAACTCACAGCTGTTTCACCAGTAGGTGTGTCTTCCTACATGTGCCAGTGAGGGGAGCAGAAAGGAATAGATCCAGGCAGTAGTTGGCCTTTTTCCAGAAAAGTGTGGAGTGCTGAACTTTTTGGGGAATAATAGATTAAACAGAAGTGGAAGCTATGAGCCAGGATGACTTGGCCACTCTTTAAGACGTTTTATCCCCTGTGGGCAGGTTCACTGCTGTAATATGTGATTGCATATTGTAAGGATCATTCTGTATTGTTTGGTTTTGAGTGGCCTGATAATTCTGTTTTCAGATGCCTCTTTCTCCAGCACCTGGGTCAGATTCCAAGTTAAGCTAAAGATATCCATTATAAGTAATTTTTCTTGTATACTGTAGAACTGTTTTCTCTCTTTGAAAAGTATAACATTGTTCATTTTCTGGTAGTCATAGGAACAACTCTGTTCTTTTCCAGCTCAGTTCTAGTATCTGTAAATGTCAGCAACTCCCTGAGATTTCCACACCAGGGCTGTGTGAAGGAACGATGTCCACATAGATATTAGGGGACTGCATGTAACTGATCCAGAGGCTTAGTGTGGCCTCTCTCCTTAATGAATGTTTACCCTATGAAGGATAACCCCAAGTAAGTTAATGAGTAATGGCACATGAACTTCACCATTTTGCTTGATTTCAATGAGGTGGCCTTCTGGTTTGAAGTAAATCACCTCTCATTAATAACTTTCTCAAGATACTGCAGAGCCTAGGGAAAGGACTGGAGCATAAAAATATAACTCAATTAGTCTAAAAAAGTCACCATGTTGAATAGAAGGCCCTCAGACCAATGGCTAGATGTTTAGGAGTGTTTGGGCACATGTAACCACAGCGATGGAATGCCCATCTCACACTCTCTGAAAAGTATTTTTTGACAATTTTTAAGTTATTGCTTCTCTTTATTGTATACAATGTCCTATAAAGAAGATATATGTCCACAATTGAGCTTTGAAAGATGACCATGGGGCCAGTTCCATTTAAAGGGAATGAAGTCAAGCAGTAAATTTGCTGGTCACTCTTTTCATATGGGCTCTATCTTAGCCAGCAGTTGGTCTTTGATGTTGTAACAATAGCACTGGGCCTCGGAGGCAGAGAAGGGTCCCCATAATCGAAACTTGTCCACATTCATTAAAATGTGGAGACCAGTGTACAGGGTAGCACATATCAGGGAGCACCAAGAGTGGGCTCCAGGGATGCGGGTTGCCTTTACCAGTGAAAAATGGCTTTCTCTTCTGCACTATCTCCCCTGCCTGCTGCATTCTTTACATTTTTAATTGAAGTATGGTATACATATAGAAAAATACACATATGCAACTATACAGTTCAGTGGGATTTCACAAACTGAACACACCTGTGTAACAAACACTCAGATCAAGAACAGAACATTATCAGCACCCCAGATGACCCTGTACTCCCTTCTGGTCACTTCCTTGACAAGGGTGACCAGTGTCCTTTCTTCCTACAGCATAGATTAGTTTTTCCTGGTTATGAACTTCACAGGGACAGAATTACGTGGCATGCACTCTCTTGTGCCTGGCTTCTTTTACTCAGTGTTACATCTGTGAAGTTGTACATGTTGCCTGTAGTTGTCATTTGTTCATTCCCAGTATGTGCATTTACTATATTATTATACATTCTACTGTTGATGAGGTATTTCTACCATTTCCATTTTGGGGCTATTTTAAATAGTGCTGCTATGAGCATTCTTTTCCAGGTCTTTGAGTGCATACATGAAAATATTTCTGTTGGGTATATACCCAGGGTGGGTGGGATTGCTGAGTGAGAGGGTATATATATATTCTCTTTATATATAAAGTATATAGTATAAAGTATATATAACAGAATATATATATATATATATAACAGAATATATATGTAAAATAGAATACATATTCTGTTTTCATAGTTACTTTGGAAAAACAATTTTCCAAAATGTTCATATCAGTTTACATTCCTTATAGGTGTTCCACATTCTCACCAATACTTGCTGTCTTCGTTTTTCTTTTCTTTTCATTTTTGCCATTTTGATGCAATAATAGACTGATTTCACCTTTTTAGTGGTGATACATTTTTAAAGTTCTTTTTTCCTTCTATTTCAGCTATCTCCCCAGTCAGTGCTCAATTTTGTGGTAATCACCAAATTGATATGCTATTAACATAGTTAAAATGAGATTGGTCCCAACTCAACATCAAAGGGAGAAGAGAGGGGGCGCTGTAGAACATACCTGAAGTGTGGAACACAGCCTATAACAAATAACACAAAACAAAGGATAAAATTTGTGGAAGGTACAGGGCAGTCAGGGACTTAGGAAGAACAACATAAAAAGAACTGGACCCAGAGTGGTACACAAGCTGATTAGGTATTAGCAATGTAATGCCATAAATAAAAAAGAAAATATGAAACTACTCTTAATTATGGAAAACATTTTAAAAGCTCTGACCACTTATTCCTCAGAAGATCTTGAGGAAAAAGGACTCAGTGATGCACTGAGAAAAAGGGAAAATCTGATTAGTCACAAGGAAGAAATAATTCTGGTGAGCAACAGTAATTAACAAGCAGAGTATACAGCTCACAGAGCCTGTGGAACTCTTGTCCCCAGGCATGTCCTGTTTCTCTTGTTATAGCTGAGAAAGAAAGGTAGGAAACGGTGCCCCTCCATCAGTAAAAGCGGTCGCAGGCTTAAATTGTTACGGCTCCATGAGTGATGAGTAACATATTGGCTGGCACAGTTCCATCTCTACCACGGAGCACATGATTTTTAAGTAGTGAAACTACCCAAGAAGGACCATTCAGAAGGAAGATGGGAAGACATGGACATGTGTATCTTGACTCAGAAACAACCTCTGGTGGGCAGGCAGAGTCCTGTGCTGACAGAGCAATACACAGCCTTTTCCAGCTCAAATTTTTTGGAGGCAGGATGCTCTGGGCTCCACCTTTCCCCTCAGCCTTACTCTGGCCCAGAGCCAGGCTGAGCAGCCGCACAGCACAGCCCTAGATAATGGCTGGGTCTCAGTGGAAAGGTTCAGCACATTTATCTAGCATCAGCTTCCCAGGATATGGCTGCACAGTTAGGCAGGGTGCAGAGGGAGATTCTGTATAACCAGGCAGCCAGCTGCTTCCCTAGTCTCTTCTCTGGAGCTGCCCTGGTCCTTTCTTTATGTCACATGTAAGAAGCAGCCACAGATAGCCTTTTCAGAGGCATCACTGATTGGCTCAGATGTTAAAACCTGACTTCCTGACATTGTTCTGGGAATCAGTTTCTTCAGTGGCAAAATAGAGGTAATTCCCATTGGTTTACAAAGAGAATTAAAAGTGTAAATACATATAAAGTCCTTACAGCAGTTCCTGGCACAGAATGAATGATCAGTGTGAGCTTTTATATCGTCGTCATTATCATCATCATCAATTTTGAAGATAAACTTCAAAATTTAGTAGAATTATCCCACTGGGATATGTATTCTTAGATATAAAAAATGAAACGCAGAGTTGAAGTGGCTTGTCCAAGGTCACCCAGCTCTGTAATACCAACTCCATGAGTTAAATCATTCCTATGTAGCGAGGATGGTCCTTCACAATATTATAACCTCCCAGTGATGTAGCTACTATTAGCCCATTTTACCGAACATGACAAGCATCACAGAGAAGCATGAGACTTTTGCCTAAGGGCACACAGATAACTGAGACGTAGAAGTGAAATTTGCACAAATTCACAGCATATGCCTTTGGCCACTCTGATGGGCCTTGTGCCTAGTTTTGGCTAATGGGGTGCTAATAGTGTGACCCAAGCAAAGGCTGAAGTGTGCTGTCCATTTAGGCTTGCCACTGCCTTTCTGTGCTTTTTCATCACTATGAAAGAAATGCATGGCAGGTAGCCTGCTGGTTGCAGAAGTATGGGAGACACATGGAAGACACCCAGACCCAACCCACAGCTTGGAACCTAACCTGCCTAGATCTCCTGAACCCCAGCCAACCCACTGACCTCTGAGTGTGAATGCTTATTGTTACAGGCCACTGCATTTTGGAGTAATTTGCCATGCAGCATAATTGGCCAATAAGCTAAATAATACCTGGCCTGTATGAAGTACTTTTTGAGACTTGCAACTTGAAAGAAAAACATGTATCTTGACCAGTGCTTCTGTATTGTGCATATGATTAACCTGGGCCCTTGTTAAAATGCAGATCCTGACTCAGTAGTTCTGGGTATGGCCTGAGATTCTCATTTTCTAAAGATCTCCCAGGAGTTGCTGTCACTGCTGCTCCACAGATCACACTCTGGGTGCAAGAGCTGATGAGTCATCCTGAGCTTCTCACGTGTATCTCTGGGCCACAACTGCACCTGGTGAACATCAGGTCAGTGGATGGCCCACCTTAATGTAAGGGAAGGACAGTCCTTGCCCTCCAGTGAGAGTACTGGAAGTCAGCTCAAGCTCATGTTAACATTTCCTCAGCCCACTTTCTGGGCCAAGGATACCTAATGAGATCTCCCCTCCTTTTTAAAAATTTTTGTCTTTTATATTTCCTAGAATTTGAAGGTGCCCAGCAATAAATTTGTCTTCCAATTCATTTTGAGCTCATAACCAATACCATATTACCAAGCCACAATGTAATTGAGTCCCAAGGCAGGAAATACAGCATCTATATCTGGTTTTCTTAATTTCCATTCAGGCAGGGTATGGAGAAAGGAAGATGAAGGGAGCTTATGGAAGAAGCCAAATCTTCTGATGGGACACTTTTCCAGTCTGTTTACCTGCCCAGCACCTAACTGCCCTTCCACCATTACTGGGACCACCCTTATCACAATTGAGTCCCATGAGACATAGGTACTTTGAGCATCCTACCCCCCCCCAAAATAGGATAATTCTTTCAAAGGAGACATATCTTTTCTCCTTCTTTCAGTTTTCATACTTTAAGGTAGATCACACATCTATGTTTTAACTTTAGGAAGGTATCATCCAGGGATTCAACTTCCAAATTCTCTGAAGTTTTCCAGTGGTGTCCTTAGGTTGTTGCAGATTCTAAACATGTTGTGTTAGTGCCTTATAAAGATTGCCATAACTTCCTAATAGGCTAAAGATGCATCTACAATATGATCCAGATATTCTTCTCTTAAGTATTCAAACAAGAGAAATGAAAACATCTGTTTGTGCAAAGACTTATACCTGAATGTTCATACCAAATTGGAACACAACCTAAATGTGCTTCAAAGGGTGAATGGATAAGCATATTGTAATTATACAATGGAATATTAATTGACAATAAAAAAGATCAAATTCTTTAAGCACAGAACAACATGGATGAATTGCAAAATCATTATGGTGAGCAAAGAAACTCACTGAACTGTACATTCTGTATGATTCCACTTATATAAAAATCTAGTAAATGGCCTTGGCTAGGTGACACAGTTGGCTGGAGCATTGTCTTGCACACCAAAAGGGTGTGGGTTCAATTCCCAGTCAGGGCACATATCTAGGTTGTGGGTTTGATCCCCGGTTGGGATGTGTATGGGAGGCAACCAATTGATGTTTCTCTCTCACATCAATGTTTCTCTCTCTTTCTCTCTCTCTTCCTGCCTTCCTCTCCCTCTAAAATAAATAAAAAACATACCCTTGCATGAGGATAAAGAAAGATCTAGTAAATGAAAAACTAACCTAAACAGAAAGCAGATCCATGGTGTTCTGGAGATGGCTGGAGAGTGAGGGAGGAATCACAAGGGAGCACAGGAAACTTTTGGAAATTTCTTCAACATCTTGATGGTGCTGATGCTTTCACAGGTGTCAAAATCATCAGTCAGATTGTTTACTTTAAATATGTAATTCCAATTCAATGTATGTCAATTCCAGCTCAATAAAGCTGTATTAAAAAATAATAACACAACTGCCACTTTTCCCCTCATTCTCTCCCCATCTCTATCTCCAAGGGGTGGCTGGGAGCCAACGCATGTTTTTTATTTGCTTCATTGGCATCGTCATCTGGATGCATGTGGGAGTAAGTTAACACTGGGTGGCCATATGGCATCATTTTCAGCTTCCTTGCATTCTTCATATAGATTCCAGCCACACCTTGTTATTTTTGAAAATAGAGATGAAGTATCCAGCAGGAAGTGGTCTATTGCATTTACAGTCTACCTTCCTTTTTCTAGATCCCTTCTGTTAAACATCTAGGGATTGGGAGTGCCCCAAATTACAAGTCTGGCAGTGCAAGGTCCCAAACTTGAAGATAGAACTCTCCCATTCCATCAGCCCTGCAGCACTGTCTTTTCCAAATGGAGGAGGGGATATTGCTTTCTTATAGAGGTACATCCCTCACAGAGAGTGCTCTATGAAAGATGACTCGGTTTACTAAAATGTGCAGGGGTCAAGCTAACAGGAAGAAGGGGTAGTTAACCTACTGTTTTTACTTCTACTCAGTTTACAGAGACAACTTCCCAGTGACACATGCTAGTCTGTGCTTGGGGAGTTGATGTAAAGCTATATTTATCAAGGCACCTTGGCCTCTGCCTTTTTCAGGCATTAGAGGACAATGACAATCCCACACACCTTTGATGACTTCTCATTGCTGCTCATTCTCCCACCTAAAACAGCAAACAAGCACAGGATCAGACTCTTAGGGGAAAAACAACCAGCTAGCTTTCTAAACATCAGCAATTTGTCGGCTTTGCCTAGGCCTAACCTTATTCCTGGCTGCTCTGGGAGGGCCTGGTGTGGCCTAATTCCATTGCTGCCCACAGCACATCCCTTTCTGAGGCTAACAGACTTCAACATTGTTAAAGATAACAAGAATCAGCAGGTGTCTCATGGAAACTGCTTTCTTCCTCTCCTACACAGTCACTACCTATAGAAGTCATTGCTATTCCCACAACATTGTTTGAACAGTGCTTTGTTTTGTTTGGGTTCCCCAAAGCAACACCTGAAACAAAAGGCAAGTAGTGTATCTAGGAGATGAGCCCAGGAAGCTGGAAGGGGAAGGGGAAAGCAGGCAAAGAAGGGAAAGGGCCATAGGTTATGTTACCAAGTCAGAGACTACTACGGGCAGTGAGTGCTTAGTCCCAAGAGGAACACTGGGCACCAGCATGTTGACATTATTAGTATGGCAACCCACCTGACCTCTGGACCAATATGTCACAGAAAAAAATAAATTAAGCTTTATATCTTTTGTGTTCATGCTTCTTATGAAGTTCTTATGGAAAGGGAGTATAGACAAAGTTTAAACAGAATGTAAAATGAGATCTGTTCTTTTTTTCAGTAACACATTCTCTTACTGTTTCTTAAACTCACTGCATATAATCCTGGGCCTTAAACTGATGCTCCTAACCCATCCTCTAATCTTCTGTGTTTTAGGGGATGAATAAAGAAAGAGGGACACTCTTTGTGTTACTGAAGAAAGGGGCTTCATCACCATTCTTTTCTTTATGAATTATAAAATTCTGAGCCAAGGGTTGCAAAAGAAAGATGTTCTCAGAAGATGAGCAGAAAGAAGAGAACCACTTAAAACCACTAAAATGTTGTAAAATAAGACCAATAAAGACAAGTTAAAGAAACTGAGATAATCAACTCTGGAAAAGACAGAGGAACTATTAAATAATAACCTTCAAGCCCTGCAAGAGATGTTTTTTGAAAAGAGGGCAGTCACCTGCTCTTAATATTGGGAAGAAAAAAGTGAACATAAAATAAAACTTACAGGACACATTCAAGGAAGAATGTTCTAACAGTGAAGGTTGTCAAAAATACTAACATGACATACAGGAGATGGTTATGGGATTCATTCTTTTGGAGGCTTTAGAACCAAAACAGATTCTTCTTTACTGAATAGATATGACCTCTGAGGTTGTCCCCCAGCCTCAAAGATCAATGTCTGTTAGAATGTGGCTGGAAGAAAATCAGTGAAGAGGCTGCACAAATTGTATAGCTTTTGTCTGGCTTGTATACAGGGAAGTAAAATTAAGAAATAAAATTACAGTGTTTCAGTTCAAGGTGGTGGGCTAAGCATTTTTGCTTACTTCTTTTCTCTCTCCAAATTCTCTTGAAGGGGCAGACAAAATATAAAAATAAATCACAACAGAAGTGGAAAACTGAGAAGGGGTCACCTATGGAAGAAGGAATGATTTCTGGTAAAAATGAAACAAGTGATATCAATTGGAAATGAAACACTACAGAGCTGAGAAAGTGAAAGAAAGATCTCTAAAAAAGTGAATTTCCCTAGAAGAATTACCATAATAATATCAAGAATAGAGGCTGTGTAAGTTTCAGCACTAGGTATTTACTCACAAGAAAAGAAAACTCATAGCACAGAAAGCCTTGTACAAGAATGTTAACATGGTCTTAATCATGATATCCAAAGTAATGGAAACAATCCAAATGTCCATCAATAGAAGAATGGAGAAATAAATTGTGGTATAGTCATACAATGGAATACCACTAAGCAATAAAAGAGAAATCTACTTATATATACAACAACATAAAGTGATTTTCAAAAACATTATGTTGAACAAATGAGGACAGACACACCAAAAAATGCTTACAGTATGGTTCCATCTATATGAAGATGTGGAACAGGCAAAATTAATCTATGGTTGTGGGAATAAGACTCTGAGAGGAGTGAATTGCCTAGAGGTGCGCTAGAAGACTATCTGGAATTATGAGCACGTTTTATATCCTAATTTTGACAGTGGCTACACGGGGATATACAATTGTCAAAAATGGAGCTCAACCTTTAAGACCTATTCATTTTATTGTATGTAATGATTTATCATTAAGAAAACTTTTTAAAAATTCAAGGAGGAAGAGAAAAAGGGAGAGATAATAAGAAGCAGTAGAAGAAGGAAGAGGAGGAAGAGGATGACAAGGGGAGGAAGAGGAGAGCAAAAAGAAGAGTAGGGAAGCTCTAGAAGCTGGGAGAAAAGAGTGAGAGCAAGAAACTAATGATTAAAAAGTGGGGGAGATAGTTCTGGTGTTGCAAAAGATGGAAGACAAAGCATGACACAAACCACATGAGAAAATTACAAAAAGATTTAAAAAAATGAGGGGGAAAATGAAGAGACATCAGAGATAGATTTTGAAATTCCAGTACTAGTTTTAAACTCCAATGGGAATTTCAAAATGAGAGTATAAGGATATTGGAAATAAACAAAGAAATTTTCTCAAGCTAAAGACAAACTTGAGGCTTCATATTGAAAGGGTCTACCAAGTGCTGAACAGGACTGACAACTGAAGCCCTAAATCTAAACACAGCCTGATGAAACTTCTGAACATTATGAATAAAGAGAAAAATGTGAAAAACTTCTAGTTTTATTTGAATTTACCTGTAAAGAAATAGCATCAAACTTCCCACCGAAACTTGAGATGGTGTAATAAAATTGGATTATAGCTAAAAATTCTGAGGGGAAACAATATCAAACACAGCCAACTACCAAATTAGCATTTAATTGTGAGAAACAAATTAATAGATGATAAAAAAATTAGGATCTTATAGAGTTTACCCTTTGATAAAACCTTTCTAAAAACCTCTTTGAGACTGCATTCCAACAAAATAAAAGGTGAAAATATGAGATTCAAGAAGCAGCAGCAGCAAATAAAGAAATAAGTAAATCTTATAGTTAAGTCTAAATAATTATTGGGAGCATAGTAAAACTGCTAAGAAATTATTCCAAAGATAACTACACTGAAAAAGAAAGAACAAGAGACTGAATGAATAAAGAAACAGAAAAAAATTAATAATATAGCACTAAATATTCAGATAATGTGATTAAAACTTGAGAGACATGAGAGATAAAAAGCATGTCAGAATATTGCATTTTGGGGGGGAAAGGTTAGGTTACAAATATTTAAAAATGTAAGCACAAATCTGTTAAAATATTAAAAATAACAGAAAAAGCACAATTTCAAAACTTGAGGGAAAACGGCCCGTGCTGGTGTGACTCAGAGTGTTGGGTACCATTCTGCAAACTGAAAGGTCATGAGTTCAATTCCCAGTCAGGGCACATACCCGGGTTACATGTTCGTTCCCCAGTTGGGGTGTGTGCAAGAGGCAACAGATCAATGTTTCTCTCTCACATCAATGTTTCACTCCCTCTCTTCCCCTCTCTCTGGGATCAACAAAAGAAAAAAAAACTTATAAAAGTACTTGAGGGGGAAAATGAACAAAATAAGCAATATTTAAACTTTTATAAAATGTTTAAATGCCAAGCTCTAATTGAGCACTTAGCATGCAGTTAGTCTTTTGATCCTTGCAACAACACTAGGAAATAGTTATTATATGTCTATTTTACAGATGACAAAATTTAGACATTGGCTAACTCTCTTGTCAAAGG
>VMDR010010206.1:0-31361 GCA_007922815.1 Macrotus californicus | reverse complement strand
GATATAGTTCTATAGTTTGTTTTTTATTTAAAAATACATCTTGGCAGTTGTTAGGAGAAAAATTAAAAATAAGATCTCCAGTCAACCCATAAGTTCCTCTCCACAAATGTAGGAAAGAAAGAGAACAGTTTTATTATTGAATAAGCTTTAAGCAGACCACGACACATATCACAGGCAGTCCACTAATGAGACTGCAAAGCCCAAGCGAAATCTCACCCTTTTAACTAAATAACCAAGCAGATACGATCCATTGTGTCCGTGTTCTCAAGATGAACGATAACTTGTCCTCGTGTGAGAGGATTTGGTGCATGGTTTGCTGCACATTCTTTCATAGTGCATTGTGAATTTACCTGGTAATTGGGGTGGCCACCTGTGTTAGATAGTTGTGCTTATCCAAAGAAAAAAATAAACCATATTGTGTCTTTTGGTTGGAATTTCATCCCCTGCTCCAAAAAAGTTGCGGATTTCATACCCAGTCAGAGCACATATGTAGGTTGCGAGTTCAATCCCTGGTTGGGGCAGGTACGGGAGGCAACCTATCCATCTCTCTCTCTCACATCGATGTCTGTCGGTCTGTCTGTCTCTGCCTCCCCTCTCTCCCTGCCCCCCAGTCTTCCTATCTCTGTAAAATCAATAAACATATCCTTAAATGAGGATTTAAAAAAAAAAAAGGAATAGACCATGAGTTGGCCTAAAAGCCTGGACCTGCTGGGGAGGCTGCTTTGAGAAACTAACCCTGAGAAATTGGCCTTTGATACAGACCTTCAGTAGACACTCAGGAACGTGCTGACGGGCCTGCAGAACAGCTGGGAGAGGTCAGGCAGGTGCAGAGACTCCCGGGAGATTAGTGGGTGAGAACTCCAAGAGCCTTGCAGGCAGTGCTGCTGACAGCAGGCCTCTCTGAGTTCTGTAAGGGAAAGACCAGTGTGAACAAAAATAAAAGGCAAGAGACAGACTGGGGAAAAGTATCTGCAGTGTATATATCCAATGATGGCAGAGTATGGAAGCCTCCTCCCTCCAGGGGAAAAAGAAAAAGCTAAATGACATCCCAATAAAAAAAGTGGGCAAAGGGTGTAAAGAAGTAGCTGCACCATTTTGCCTTCACTAGAGATGTAAAAAGGTTCAGATTTCTTCTCATCCTCATCAACGCTTGTGTTCATCTTTTTTGATTGTAGCTGTTCTAGTGTATGAGAGGTGGTAGCTCACCGTGGTTTGGAATTCCCTAATGACTAATGACGCTGAGCATCGTATTGGCCATTTGTATGTCATATTCGGAAAAATGTCTGTTCAAAGTCTTTGCCCATTTTTAAATTGCATTACTTGACATTTTATTATCAACCTGTGAGAGTTTTTATGAATCCTAGATATAAGTCCCCTATTGAATATGTGATTTGCAATATTCTCTTTCATTCTGTGTGCTTCTTTCTTGATAGAATCCTTGGAAATGCAAAAATTTAAAATTTTATAAGTCCAATGTGTTTTCTTTTATCCCATGTGCTTTTTTGGTATTGTATCTAAGAAACTGAGATCACAGAGATTTACTCTGTTTTCTTTTTAAAGTTTCATAGATTTATCTCTTATATTTTGGTTCATAATCCACTTTCAAAAATTTACTTTTATTATATTTTTTCCATTACCATTTGTCCGCTTATACCTCCCTTCCCCTCAGTCACCACACTGCTGTCCATGTCACAATCCACTTTTGAGTTAATTTTTAGATGTGGTCTCGTTAGGGGTTCAGATTCATCTTTTTGCATGGCTATTCTGGGCTTCTGGCATTACCATCTGAATTTTAGGATGAACTTGTCAATTTTGGCAACATCAACAAAAAGAGATGGCATTGAGGCAGCAGACCACCTGGGGGTGTACTGCCACCTAACAACATTGTGCCTTCCGATTTATGAATCTGGAATGTTTTCATTTCTTTAGTTCTTATTTCCAGCAGCATTTTATAGTTTTCAGTGTGCATATCCTGTACTTAATTTTGTTCAATTTACTGTACCAAGTATTTTAATTTTCCTAAAATGAAATTATGATTTTAATCTCATTTGCTGGGTGTTCATTGCTAGTGTATAGAAATACAGTTGATTTTTGTATGTCAATCTTGTGTCATGTAGCCTTGCTGAACTCATGTATTATTTCTGTTCATTTTTTAGTGTATTTCTTAGGGTTTTCTACATACAAGGTCATGTTGTCTGCTCAGAAAGACAGTTTACTTTTTCTTCCCAATCTTTTTACCCTCTCTAAAATTTATGTTTTGAAGTTTACTGGCCTGGCTAGAAACTCCAGTATAATGTTGAGGGAAAGTGGTGAGAGTGAGCATCATTCTTTTCCTGACCTTGGGGGGAAAGAGTTCAGTCTTTCTCCATTAAGTTTGGTGTCAGCTTTAAGTTTTTCGAACATGCCCTCTCAGGTTAAGAAATTTTTCTTCTGTTTCTAGCTTTTTGAGGGTTTTTGTCATAAATGAGTGCTCAATTTTGTTGAATGCCTGTATTGTATCTATTGTGATGATAATGTGTGTTGTTTTGTTCTTTCATGTATTAATACTATGTATTATGTTAATTGACTTAAGGATATTAAACCAGCCTTGCATTTCTGGGATAAAACCATTTGCTCATGTCGTATAATCCTTTTTAGCATGTTGCTGGATTTAATTTGCTAGTTGGGAATTTTGTGTCTATATTCATGAGGGATATTGGTCTGTTCTGTAGTTTTCTTTCTTGGGATGACTGGCTTCATAGAGTGAGTCGGAAAGTATTCTCTCCTTTTCTACATAATGAGAGTTTGCAAAGGATTGGCAATCTTTAAGTGCTGGTAGAGTTCATCAGTGAAGCCATCTGGGCTTGGACTTCTCTTTGTGTGAAGATCTTTGATTATTAATTTAATCTTTTTATTTATTGTAAGTCTTTTCAGATTTTCAGTTTCTGCTTGAGTCAGTTTTAGTAATCTGCATTTTTTTTTAGGAATTGTCTATTTCATCTAAATAATCAGTGTTTTTTAATTCCTCACCCAAGGGTATGTTTATTGATTTTAGAAAGAAAGGAAGGGGAGAGAGGGAGGGAAACACTGATGTGAAAGAGAAACATCGATTGATTGCTTCCCAAATGCGCCCCTACTGGGTCTACTGGGCATCAAACCTACAACCTAGGTATGTGCCCTGACCGCGGATTGAACCTGCAGCCTTTTGGTGTACCGAATGATGTGCCAACTGAGACCCCTGGCCAGGGCAGCAATCAAAACTTTTTGGCATACAGTTCATAATATTTTCCTGAAGATAGCTTTTTGGCCATACGTGTTCTCCTTTTTAACCTATTGGCTTTTTGTTTTGTGTCTAATTTTGTTTTATCCTTTTCCATTTTGCAAAGCCACTAAATATGAGGTTTTTTCAGAGCTTGCTTTCTTGGTTTATGGATACAGTAATCTCTCGAGCCTCTTTTCATACTAAAATTAGTATTTTTCATTCTCAAGTTTCTTGCATCAACCCTTTCTTCATGGTTAGTTGCGCTTCATGTTTACCCAGGTGGTGCCTTTACATTGATGATTTTCTTACACTGGTTACTTTTCAAGATTGGTTTATATTCACGGTCACTGTTGGGTCCACTGAGCTGTTGCAAAGGTGTGGTGTGATGATGTCCTTAGGGAGAGGCTGGCTGGCCAGCCACAGGGCTCCCCAGTCTGGTCTGCTCTATTTTTCAGTATCTGCATTTCTCCCTCAGTGGAAGAAGGATGGAGCAACAGACCAGGTATTGGATACATTTGGCATGTTCATGGTTGTGCCAAGTGCCTCCCTATCCTGGGATATTAGAGCAACCTGAAGAGAGCTGGGGTATTGCCTTGATTTTTATTTCAGACCCTGCACTCCCCCTCCCCTACCCACCTCACAGAACTGTTCTTTCCTACTTCAGCCCTGGACAGAGGTCTCAGCAAGCTGTTGAGCAGATCATGAGGTACTTCCTGCTGTCTATCACTCTTCCACGGTCTGCTCTGGCTCCCAGCCTCTGTTGGATTGTCCGGGTGTCAATTAGTAAAGTGTGTGTAGTCACTTGGTCAGTCTCTTCCTTCTCCTACATTAGGATATAAGTGTCTCACCTCCTCTTTCTCTGCAGATTGACCATATCTGCTTTATAATTTCTAAAAATTCCTTGATCCTTCAGAAGTATCTCCCAATACTTTTTTTTTTTTAATTTTCTCCCCTTGGTATCTCAAGCCTAGCTTTTTTTTTTTTTTTTTAAGATTTTACTTATTTACTTTTAGAGAGAGGGGAAAGTAGGGAGAAAGAGAAGGAAACATCAATGTTTGAGAGACATCAATCGGTTGCCTCCCTCTCCCCACCTGCCCCCCATGACTGGGGACCTGGGCTGCAACCCAGGCATGTGCCCTGGCTGGGAATATAACCAGTGACCTTTTGGTTTGCAGGCTGGTGCTCAATCTACTGAGCCACACCAGCCAGGGCTCTTTTTATTTTTATTTTTTTTATGCTGTTACAGTTGTTCTGATTTTCCCCCCTTTGCCCCCCTCCACCCAGCAACACCACTCCCTCAGGCAGTCCCCCCACCACTGTTCATGACCTTGGGTCATGCATATAAGTTCCTTGGCTACTCTATTTCCTGTACTGTACTTTACGTCCCCATGGCTATTCTGTAACTACCTGTTTGTACTTAATTCCCTCACCTCTTCATCCATTCTCCCATGCCCCCTTCCATCTGGCAAACTTCAGATAATTACTTTCTTTTCTTGTGCTTTTAAGAGTCTCTTTTTACCTTTAATCTTTGGCCTTTCAATTATGATATGTCTTGGAGTGGACCTCTTTGCTCCATCATGGTCGGGACTCTCTGTGCTTCCTGGACTTGCATGTCTTTTTCCTTCACCAATTAGGGAGGTTTTCTTCCACTAATTTTTCAGATAGATTTCCAATTTCTTGCTCTTTCTCTTCTCCTGCTGGCACCCCTATGAGGCAAATATTGGACCACTTAAAGTTGTCCCAGAGGCTGCTTACACCATCCTCACTTTTTGGATTCTTCGTTTCTTCTTCTTCTTCTGATTGGTTGTTTTTTGCTTCCTTGTGTTCCAGATCATTGATTTCATTCTTGGGTTCATCCTTTCTACTGTTGCTTCCCTGTAAATTGTTCTTTATTTCAATTCGTGTATTCTTTGTTTCTGACTGGCTCTTTTTTATTTTGCTGAGGTCCTTTCTAAGTTCACTGAGCATCCTTATAAACGGTGTTTTGAACTCTGTGTTCGATAGATTGCTTATCTCCATTTCATTTAGCTCTTTTTCTGGAGTTTTGATCTGTTCTTTCATTTGGGCCATGTTTCTTTTTCTTCTCATTTTGGCAGCCTCCCTGTGTTTGTTTCTATGTATTAGATAGAGCTGCTTTGACTCCACATCTGGTAGTGTGGCCTAATGTAGTAGGTACTCTGTAGGGTCTGGTGGCACAGCCTCCCCTATTATACAAGCTGGGTATTTGAGGTGCATCCTTCATGTGGGCTGAGAGTACACCCTCCTCTTGTAGTTGAGCCTTGGTTGCTGTTGGCAGACCCAGGCCAATCAGCTGCAAGGATTGGCTGTGACTACTGACCACTACCCTCTGCCCTCCATGAAGGATCATCTGTGCAGGGGCAGGGTGGTGGTGCACTGACGTGGTCTGTAGCTGTCCACTGGGTGCATTGGCCCTGGGGTTTTCCTGAGTGGTGCAAGCCAAGGTCAACCCCACCTTTGTTTTGCCCAGGGCACCCTGACTGAGCTATAAAACAATCTGAGATGGCTGCTACTTGTGCTAGGCTTGGAGATTCCCAGGTGAAGCCAAGCTGTGACTCTAATCTGGTTGCTGCTGGGGCTCACTGAAGCCAGCTATTGCTTGTTTGACAAGGTAAATTGGGTTGAGTAGAGCCCCTGTGGATCTCCAAGATGGGTCACACATTAGCCAGGTTAATGGAGTCTCAGATATGGCACCTGCCTACCTGCTCTGTTGGGGGAGGGCTCAGCATAGGGACAATGGCATCTGCTGGCCCCGATGCCAGACACTTCAGTCTCTCCCTGTATACCACTGATCCCTATAGGCTATCACCTTGGTGCTGGAGCTCAGAGGGAGTGAGTCTGAGCAGGTGAGTCCATGTGTGGGTTCCCCAAGAGGAACTGCTTAGGGCTCCAGCAGCCTCCTCCACTGACCCAATCTGCTCTGGTTTTTGCAGTCAGAAGTTGTGGGGACTTACCTTCCTGGCACTGGAATCCTGGTCTGGGGGACCTTGTGTGGGTCAGGGACTCCTCATTCCCAAGATATCTATTCAGAATTTTTTTCCACGTTGGTGAGGGACCAGCCCATTCCTCCTCTGCACCCCTCCTACCAGTCTGGATGGATGTGGTTTCTTCAATTCTGTAGTTGTCAGACTTCCATTCAACTCAATTTCTGATGTTCCTGAGTGATGGTGGTTCTATATTTTAGTTGTAATTTTGATGTGGTTGGGCGAAGAGGCGAGCCATGTCTGCCTATGTCACCATCTTGACCAGAAGCCTCTCACATACTTCTTTTATTTTTTAAATATATTTTATTGATTATGCTAGTACAGTTATCCCATTTTTTTCTCCCCTTTATTCACCTCCTCCCTGTAACCTCTCTCCCACCATCATTCCCCCACCTTTATTCATGTCCATGGGTTGTACATGTAAGTTCTTTGGCTTCTCCATTTCCGTTACTATTCTTAACCTTCCCCTGTCTACTTTGTACCTACCATTTATGCTTCTTATTCCCTGTACCTTTTCCCCCATCCTCCTACCTCCCTGTCCCTGCTGATAACCCTCCATGTGATTTCTATTTTTGTTAATCTGTTCCTGTGAATCTACTTGTTTGCTTAGTTCATTTTTGTTTGTTTAGGTTTGGTTGTTGATAATTGTAAGTTTGTTGTCATTTTACTGTTCATAGTTTTGATCTTCTTCTTTTTCTTAGATAAGTCCCTTTAACATTTCATATAATTAAGGCTTGGTGGTGATGAACTCCTTCAACTTGACCTTATCTGGGAAGCACTTTATTTGCCCTTCCATTCTAAATGATTAGCTTTGCTGGATAAAGTAATCTTGGATGGAGGTCCTTGCCTTTCATGACTTTGAGTACTTCTTTCCAGCCCCTTCTTGCCTGCAAGGTTTCTTTTGAGCACACTTTTTGTACATAACTGTCTCCTTTTCTTTTGTTGCTTCTAAGATTCCTTATTTTAATCTTGGGTAATGTAATTATATGTGCCTTGAGGTGTTCTTTCTTGGGTCTAGCTTCTTTGGGACTCCCCAAACTTCCTGGATTTTCTGGAAATCTATTTCCTTTGCCAGATTGGGGAACTTCTCCTTTGATATGTTTTCAAATAAGTTTTCAATTTCTTGCTCTTCCTTTTCTCCTTCTGGCACCCCTATGATTCAGATGTTGGAACGTTTAAAGTTGTGGTTCCTAAGCTTCTCCTCATTTTTTTGAATTCTTGTTTCTTCGTTCTGTTTTGGTTGAATGTTGATTTCTTCCTTCTGGTCCAAACCATTGATTTGAGTCCTGGTTTCCTTCCTTTCACTGTTGGTTCCCTGTACATTTTCCTTTATTTCACTTTTCATAGCCTTCACTTTTTCCTCTATTTTGTAACCATACTCAATCATTTCTGTGAGTGTCCTGATTATCAGTGTTTTGAACTGTGCATCTGATAGGTTGTCTCTCTTCATCGCTTAGTCATATTTTTTCTGCAGCTTTGATCTGTTCTTTCATTTGGACCATATTTTTTTGCTTGGCACACCTGTTACTTGGTAAGGGGCAGAGCCTTAGGTATTCACTAGGGCGGGGCAACCTACGTTGTTTTTCATCCTGGTTTATCTGCACACAAATGTGGGATCACCCACTCTACGAGCTGCCACCTTGCCCCGTGTCCTCTCTGCCCACCCTGCTTCCTATCTCCATCCCTACTACTGGTCTGAGTGAATGTTTCTTCTTCAACTCCTTGGTTGTCGGACTTCCATACAGTTTGATTTTCTGGCAGTTCTGGTTATTTTTTGTTTTTAAATTTGTTGTTGTTCTTCTTTTGGTTGTGAGTGTATCTACCTACACCTCTGTCTTGGCTAGAAGTTCCAAATACTTCTAATAGTACTTTTCCTTCTTACCCCATAGTCCTATTGATTTAATCATTGTTTTTATATTTCTTCTGTGATTTTAGTGGGATTTTGAAGAGGAAGAGAGGCGTTTGTTCAATTTTTATATTGAACCAGAACACAGATTTTTTGTGTATGTAAATGACTTTAGGTGTTGCACTTTGTGTGTTGTGCTCTGCCGCCTGCTCTGTGGTTGAGTTCTGCATCCGCAGCTAAAGAAGCCCGACTAAGAGACTCACTCATCTTCAGAGGAACAACATGTGTATCCCACACATGTAAAGTAATTTTGGTGCAGTCATAACTGACGTAGTCGTTTCTAAGTTTTTCAGCTGCAGTCTGTATAGAACAACTCAAATACCTACAGGGATGGGGTAGAAAACAGGTGATAAACAGAACAGGTTCAAGACTATGAAAAGTTTCTGAGACGGTAAAACACTATTGTGCTGATGAAGCAAGAAGAATCTGTAAAAGCTGCTAAAAGAGTAAATCTTCAATGTTCTCATACACACACACACATATACACACACACAATGGTTATTATGTGATATGATCCAGGTGTTAACTGACGCTGTGGTGGTCATCATTTGGCAATATATAAGTGTGAACATTCAACATACTATACTCCTTAAACTTACACAATATTATATGTCAGTTAGGGGCGGCGGCAGATCTGCATAATCAGATTCTGTTCACCGTGGTACAGGTCGTGTGCTATGTGAGTGCCCCCCACGGCCTGCAGCTCACAGCCTGCACAGCTGTGCTGAGCAGCCCTGAGTGGTCTGGGCCCCTTTATAGTTGTAAAGGCCTGTGTGCATCAAGGATCGTACTAGTGCCACTTGTGAAAATGTTTGTGTGTAAAGATGGTTGTTTTCCTAACCATGAGAAATTGAAAGCACAGTAAATACCAGAATGTGAGGGAAAGGTGAAATAACTGTTGTTTCATGGAAATCATTGTGCCATTTTAAGCATTGTGCCATTTTAAGTTTTGTTTATGATAGGTGAGATAATGTGGTAAAATAATTGTGATATAAGTTTAAAAATCAAAATTGAGGCTGATGTGGCTCAGTGATTGAGTGCCAGCCTGCAAACCGAAAGGTTTCGGGTTCAATTCCTAGTGAAGGGCACGTGCCTGGCTTGCGGCCAGTTGGGGGCGTGACATTCAACAGGCAACCGGTTGATGTATCTCTGGCACATCGATGTTTCTCTCCCTTTTTCTCCCTCCCTTCCCCCCTCTCTAAAGGTAAATCAATAAAATCTTTTTAAAAAAATCAAAATTGAATATTACCATGAACACTGTGAAAATACCACAACACAACTATGTTGTGATCTCTGGGTGCTGGAATTATATATGATTTTTCCTGCCTTCCTTAAGTTTTTCAAATTTAACTACCATAAGCATATATTATTTTTACAGTGAATAGCAAAAATTATTGTTTTAATGACTGTGGACTTTTTTCTAGCTATGATACATTTCTGGTTTTCAAGCATTAGCTATTTTTTGATGTCTTGAGCTTATTTTTCAAACTAGTTCTTAGTGAGCCAATTTTGATGATTTTGGTATTTAGAGGCAATAAGAAAGTTGCAGATAAATCTTGTGGAGCTTATTCCACCCAGTTCTACAATGAGACAAAAAGAACATTCTTTTTCTTTCAGCTTGCCAGTGCAATGGCCACAGCAAGTGCATCAATCAGAGTATCTGTGAGAAGTGCGAGGACCTGACCACGGGCAAGCACTGTGAGACCTGTATATCTGGCTTCTATGGCGACCCCACCAATGGCGGGAAATGTCAGCGTAAGTCAAATCCATCCATCAGGGTTACTGACTGCAACCCAGGGGGAACACAATGCTTCTATTTGACTTGAATATCTAGGAGGAAAACCACTTGGTTTTGGACACTGCATTTCTTAATCATACTTGTCAGAAGCTCAGGTGAGCCTGGGGGAAAGTGACCTGAACTGCTAAGTGTCAGAGTAGCCAGTTAAAGCAACAAACCAAAAATGAAAGAATTAAGCTTTTAGCCACTTGCTGTGACAGTATAAGGAAGAGGCTTAAAGTGGAAAAGCACTGACTCCCCTTGTTCCATGTTCCCTCCCCGGATGGCGCACTGGTTGAGCGTTGGGTGGATGAGCACAGAGGTGGGGCTGGTCTTCTCCCTGTTGAGGGAGCCCGGACAGAATGCTCAGCAAATGCCTCTGATGGGCCCTGGGGTGGGGAGGGAGGGTGAACGGGGAGGGCTGGGAGTGGAAAAGCACTGAGGACTGAGAGTGGGGAAAGATCTTCAGGGCTTCCCCCTCCTCCCTCACAAGGGAGCTCAGCAGAGGCCTGCAGATGACCTCTGCCTGAGACCTCAGATGAAGTGACCTAGGATGAAGGCGTCTGAAGTGGGGATGCATACATGTGAAAGCAGTGGCCGACCAGGGGGGTCCCGAGACCTTGGCTGCACTCCTCAGAGACGTCCTCCCAGGCTGGTGTGGGGAGGGCCGCTTCCCGTGTAAGGCCTGCCGGGGAAAGCCTGTCGTCGGAAAAAATCATACCTAGGTTTCTAACCAGGAGCTGGACTCCTCAGTACTTCTAGTATATCTTAAATATTTAGGTAGTCCCATGTTTCCCCATACATGTCAGATAGATTCCTGTAAGCAATAGGACATTTTATTGTTAGAATATAAATTATGTTTTTTATAAATGACCAGTAATACCAGGGAACCGATTTTTGGTTTCTTCTAATTTCCAATGGAAAGACTCATTAGGTTCTGAGCAGGGAAATAAATAAGAAAAGAAAATCTCTATCTACTCCCCAAATTCCACCTCCGAACTCCTGAGCATGGACCTTGAGAAAGGTCTGATCCCAGAGCAGCCGGGAGAGAGCTGCATTCCAGCGGTACATCCCTCAGCTTCTCTGGGGTTCAGTTTCCTCGTCTGCAAAACAGGGATATTAAGGTGGTTGTTGAAGTGAAAGCAGCCTGACAAGTGCATGACATGTCATCATCACTCAGTAGATGTGAGCAATTATTATTACTCTTCTAGTGCCATTTTCTACCGCTCTTAAAATTTCTTGCTCAGATTAAAAGATCATTCAGTAAAAATATTTTCCTACTCCTGTGAATAGACTTCATCCATTAGACAGTAATCAGAGTACCCAACCTTATTGATAATTGTATACAAGGCATTATGCTGGCAGCCACCTGAGACATAGGGGCTTTTATTGTCCCCATGATCAAGGAACCTGCCCAGCTTCTCACTGTAAGATGTGGCCATGCTATCCAGGATGTCTGACTTTAACTACTGGGCCTTGTGCCTCCAAGTGCCAAGGTCAGCTGGGTCTGTACCTTGTTCCTATCATCCCCATTCCTGCATCCGCCATCTGGAAAAATTACATCCTGCTCTGTAGCATTTGTGGAGGCTGAGTACTGCTTTCTAGAACTTAGAGCTAACTTTATTTTTTAGAGCCCCAGTCCACAATAGAAAGCCTGATTTTAAAATGCTGTGAGTGGCTCCAAGGGTTTTATGTTTTCCTCTTAGAATTGTATAGTCCTTAAGCTAAGGATAATGGCCATGAGTTATTGAAGGCTTACTGTATTTCGTGTACTCTCTCATGTAACCCTCACAGCAACCCTGTGAGATAGGTTCTACTCTTTTCTCCATCGCATAGAGGAGGAAACAGAGACTTAGAGGAGTTCAACAGCATGCCCGAAGTTAAAAAGGAGCCAAGTGGAGGGGACTGAATTCAAACCCAGGCAAACTGGCTGCAGGCCTTTGCTTTGTATTAATACACTGTACCCCCTTCTCCATACTCCGCAGGCCAGGAGTTGAACACTCATGTTTCTGAGTGTTCATCCACTCTGTTAACTGCCTTACTAATTTTGTGTCACAGCCTTCTCTGCAAGATTTATTTCAAAAGTATACTGATCTCCAGCCTAACGCCTTTAATTTATTTGCAGAAAAACAGGTGTAAAGTGAAAAGGACTTGGACAAAAAGACTCACTTATTGCAACTAGAGCATAAAATTTATCATGGCTCATACTTGTCAGATTGAAAAGGAAAGGTAGAGAGGTGTTGAGGGCAAGAGGAGGGAGCTGATAGGTTTTTTATGGAGGCTAAGAAGAAGGCAGGGAAGGGTGGTGAGTTCCCACGGCCTCTGAAACACTGACCTGCCCTTGGACTCCCAGCCCAGTTCTGAGCCCTGCTGTGATTTGAAATGTGACCATTGTGGAGAAGGCACCTCAGCTGAGGCGGGGCACCGCCGGACCAACCCTCCCCTCCGGCAGTCGTGGCTCAGCACATCTCCACGGGGCAGGGAGGGCACACTGGAGACACTTCCTACATGTTTGCTGAATGAATGAATGAATGAATGAATGAATGTAAGTAACAGTGAAAGCCGGAGTGTCTATTGAAAAGATAAGAATGGTGATTGCTTCAGGAGGCAATGGAAATGACATTCTTTCCTCCTGTCTTTTGACTTTAGTTTTTTTAATGTTGCCTTTATATTATTTGGGATAAATCATTAGCTGAAAAACAAATCTCACCCATTAAATGCTTTTTTAAAATCTGTTTTTCATATCAAGTCCAATTCAGATAGAATTTTTTTTTTTTTGAAAAAGTCTTGGATAGTAGTAACCTCCTAAGCCAGTTGTGACCAACATTCCCTTTCCTCCTTCCAGCATGTAAGTGCAATGGGCACGCAGCGCTGTGCAACACCAACACGGGCAAGTGCTTCTGCACCACCAAGGGCGTCAAGGGGGACGAGTGCCAGCTGTGAGTACCACCCTCTCGTGACCCTGCCGCAGGCCACACCTGGGTTTAGTGACAGACAGCCCGGTCAGCTGGGTCTGTGCCTTGTTGCCATGGACTCTGAGGGGTCCCCGAATTGATTGATTGGGAATTTTACCCTTTCCACTTTGGACAGGTGTAGCTTGGTCAGCCTCCATACTGAGTAGGTTGTCAGTTTAGGAGCAATTCCGGAATGACTGTTCAAGTCACATTTTCGTGTCTGAGTGACACTGACATTTCCGGGGTTGCTGACTTGGATCAGTCGTTTAACTTCAGCCTCTACTCGATTTTTGTCATGTCACGAGATTGCACTCGTTTCCAAAAGATAAAGTTGGGAGAGCTGGTATTTTATTTGGCACTTTGGTTGTCTGGTAGTGGAGACGATCCTCTCTGGCCTTCAGCACGCCCCTCCCCGTTCCAGTGTTCTCCTTAACAAAGGGTGTGAGACATTTTCCAGGAGAGAGTCTGGGGCCCCCCATGAGGATGCAGGCAGAGGTGAGGTTTCAGCCCTGATTGTGCCTTCGCTGAGCAGGGTCCTCTGGAGGGAAATCACTTACCTGTGCTGGACCCCAGCTCCCACGTCTACCAACAGTGGGGCTAGCAATAATCGTTTTAGTGTCCTGGGATGTTGAAAGAAGAGAGATCGTTCTCCAATTAACATATTCCTGTCTTCCTCACCAGAAAGCACCATAAAACACATGTTTACTCATATTCTCAAGAAGAAACTTAGAAATGTTTAGTAGTATCAAAATAATGAGCTGATACAACCAGATGTATCATTGGTAAACTTTGGCTTATTGAATACTAGTAGTGTCACCAGTGATAGAGGCCCTGATAGAGGTTCAGGAGGGCAGTACTCTGTCCACGTTTTCTAGTTTATACCAATGTATGCATTGACTGGTTTCATGCTGCCCTAAAACCAGTGCGTGAAGAAAAATCTAATCAAAGATTAAATTTAATTCTTGAATCTAGATTCCTTTAAACAGAAAAAGGTAATAGAGCAAAATTAATCATTCCTGTCCTCAGTTTTGATATACAGCAAAGAAATGAGGTATAGGTCCAGGGAAAGACTTTCTTTTTAAGGGATTTAGATACAAGCAAGTGTTGATAACCACTATGGATCAAAGGACACAATATCTCTGTTATTTATCTGGGGAAAGTGCTTGACCTAAGCTTTCTCCTTCTTTTTTCATAGTTAATAGCTCCTGTGCCTGAATCGTTTTGTTACAGAACCCCACCAGTGCTTTCCTGGAACAGCTTTGGAGTTCAATTGCCCACCTCCAAGAGGCAGGACTCCCAATGCAAGGGTTCAGTGAAAAAGGAAAGGGGTTCTTTATTTAAAGTTTGTACAGATTTAGAATAGTGGCAGATTTCTGCCGTTAAGTCCCGCTCCCTTTAAAAACACCCCAAAACACATAGTCCTGCCTCCCTTGGCCAGATCAGGCCCGTTTCAGGATATGCGAGTTAGAGGTACTGTCTTTCAGAAAAGCAGAAGTCTGCAGGTCAGCATTCCCAGTCACAGTTCAGCTCCAAGAATCTTTCACGATCTGGGTAATGAGGCAGGTCCCCCGCAGCTCCGCTTGCTCTGCCACCATCTGCTCCAAGAAGACTTGAATCTGGGTGGCTGGGCAGGTCCCTCCCGCCCACTGCAATGCCATATCCAGTGCCTCACTGGACTTCTGACTTTCAGACCTTCTATCTCTTACTCCAGACCACGTGGCTTTCCTTGTGTGCACTTTAAATGTGTTTTCTGGCATATTTTTGCCAGGGTCTTCTTTCTTGTGTGATCACTTTCTCAGTCTTTCCCATGGATTCAGGTCTCCAAGATGCATGCAGTTTCCATTGTATGTGCAGTGCCCGCACAACCTTCTGGGAGATCTCCGAAATGAACAGTGGTCCATGTCACTTTCAATGCTGCAAGGAAGTCTAAACCTAGGAATTATTTCTTTCAGCAACCGTTTTTCACCGCAGTTGCCTTCCCAGTTCTGGTAGAGTATACCTCCACCCAGCCAGGAAAAGTGTCCACAAAGACTAACAAAAATTTGAACTCCCCCTGGTACTAGGCATCTTTGTAAAGTCTGCCTGCCAGTCCTCCAATGGACACATTCCTTTGTATTGTACTCCCTTTTCCCTTGGGACATGCAGTCTTAGGGTTGTTCTTGGCACCTATTCGAAAGGCGTAGGTGATCCTCAAATAGTCCTTTGCAAATAAGAGCCTTTCAAATGTGGCTGAATGAAGTCCATTAAGGCATCCCTTCCATAGCGGGTCCCTTAATGTAGGTGTTTGAGGGTGGGATACACTAGCACCTCAGGGAGTAAGACCATACCATGGGTGCTGACCTTTCTACCAGAATTGGGATCAGTGTAGGTGAATGCCCATTCACAGGCCATTCCTCAGCCCATTCTGTGTAATGAGGTTAAAACTTTGACAAGTCCAAACAGGATCAAAGCCCCAGGGCGTGGTGGCTTTCTGACTTCCTGTCTTGCTGTTTTATCAGCAGTTTGATTTCCCTGGCTTGTTTGGGAACCATCCCTCTGGTGTCCTGGGCAGTGCATTGTGACAACCTGGTCCAGCAGGCTCCCCGCCTCTAGCAATTGTAAAATCTCCTCTGCACATTTAACATTCTTGTTCCCCGAGGTTAAGAGTCCTCTCTCCTTTCCTGTTGCTCCAGGGGCATGGACTACCATGAAGGCATATTTGGAGTCTGTGTATATGGTAACCTTCTTTCCTTGGGACAGTGTTAAGGCTCTTGTGAGGGCTGTCAGTTCAGCCTTTTGTGCTGAGGTTCCTGGTGCAAAGGCTTGGGCTTCTAGCTCATCGCTGGCCATTGCCCATGAAGCTGCTCCCATCTGTATACAGCTCCCCCAGTCTGGTGCCACCAGTGGCTGGTCCAGCAGATCTGGCTTGTGCTAGAATAAACTTGGCCAATAATTTCCAAACAGTCATGCTGGGGGGCTGAGTCTCCCTCCATATCTGGGAGTAGGGTGGCCGAGTTCAGGGTTGTGGTGATCTGCAAGGCGACATTTGGGTTGTCCAACAGAACGGCCTGGTATTTCCCCATACACTCTACTGTCAGCCAGTACCCTCCTTTTTGTTCCGATACAGTTAGGACCTGGTGTGGTACAAATACTGTAGTGAGCTGTCCCAAAGTGAACTTCTCAGCTTTGTGTAAGATGTCACAGGTCACTGCTACTGCTCAGAGGCACGGTGGCCATCCCTTTGTTGTGTGATCCAGCTTATTTGAGAGAGAGAGGCTGTAGGATGGGGAATATTTTGCAGAGTCTGGTTTAGCACCCCCAGTCCAGTCCCACACCTTTTGTGAGCATGTAGTTTGAACGGCTTCTGCGGGTTGGGCAGTCCCAGTACACCAGCCGAAACTAGCTTTTTCTTCAAGGTGTCAAATGCTACCTGACAATCCCCTGTCCATTTGAAGGGTTCAGAGTCCAGTCCTTTCAAGGAATTGTGCAGTGGCTTTGCTATGAGTCCAAAGTTTGGAATCCAAGTTTGGCAGAGCCTTGTAATTCCTAAGAATCCACAAAGCTGCCTTCAGTTCTCTGGGACTTTTAATGTAATAATGGCTTGCTTTCCATCTGCCATCAAGCTCCTGGTACCCTGTTTCCATTGAAATCCCAGGTACGCCACTTCCTGTTTGCAAATCTGGGCCTTATCAGGTGACAGTTTATATCCCCTTTTTCCAAATGACTTAGGGCTGTGATGGTGTTGTGCAGCCCTCATAGGTGCTGCTCGCTATCAGCATGTCATTTACGTATTGTAAAAGAACTCCTGATTTCAATTGAACGTTCCTTAAGTCTTTTGCCAACTTCCCCAAATATAGTCGGGGAGTCCTTACATCCTTGTGGCAGCACTGTCCAGCAGTATCGGTGCGTGGCTTTCATTTCTGGGTTCTGCCACTCAAAGGCAAACAGAAGCCGAGCCTGTTCATCTACTGAGATGCAGAAAAAGGCATCCTTCAAGTCTAGGACTGAAGACCATTTGCTATCCCCTGGTACAATAGTCAACAGGGTCCCGGGATTGGGCACTGTAGGGTGAATGTCCTGAACAATATCATTTATGGCCCTAAAATCCTGTACAAACCGATATTCGTCAGAGTAAGGCTTTTTGACTGGCAAAATGGGAGTGTTGTAGGGTGACTGGCATGGCCGAATCTGTCCCAATTTTAGCAACTTTTGCAAACTGACTGGATCCTCTCTCAAACCTCCTTCTTGAGTGGGTCCTGCTTCTTTCATGGGACCCACACCCACTCTTTTAGATTAACCTTTATGGGTTTCACATTAACTGCTTTACCTGGGGTTCTATCATCCCAAACAATTTGAGCAACCTGCTCATAAATCTCAGGCGGGAAGAGTTCAACTCCAGGACCTTCTGGACAGGTCAGGAATACCTGTAGCTGGAGGGCATGTTCAAGCGGAACTTCCACATATAATTATTGCTTCTCGGGAAACAAAGTTATTTATGAATACAATCTACAAAGTAAATCTCAGCCCAACAATGGAATGGGGCAATCTGACATGTAAAGAAAGCTACATAAGCCTTTGACCCCCAAGCTGGCATTCCAAAGGTGGCAGGAGTGCCTGTTTTTGTAACTCGTCACTCCAGTAACTGTCACTGCAGCTGGACTTTTCTTGGTTAATTTTGTGTTCAGCACTGAGTATGTAGCTCCTATATCTAGAAGAAAATAATTGGCTTGTTCCCATAGTCAACTGTACTCGGGGCCCCGGTGGGGAAACAGTAATAGTTTGGGAGATGTCCAGTGGAGTCCCTGGGCCTCCTCACTCATCATCAGAACCCCTCCCCCCTTTTCAGCATTTTTCAGCGAGGGATCTCATTTCTATTTTCTCTTTTGAATTTTGGGCACTCATTCCTCCAATGGCCTTCCTCCTTGCAATGGGCACATTTGTTGATGCCTATTGAGCTGTTCCTCCTTCCTTTAGGGTCCTGCTTGTTCCTTTTGCCTCCCCAGCCTACTTCTAAGAACACCGAGGCCTATTTTGTCTTCTTTGCTTCCTGAGCATTGTAAACTTTAAATGCTAAACCACCAGCTGAGAGGGACTCATTCCCAATGCCCTGTCTATACGCTGGAGTTTCTTTCTGATACCTGGGGTGCTTTGCGCAATAAGTATGTTCACCATCCGCACATTCTTCAGTGCCTGTGGATCAGCATCGGTGTGCTTCCTGTAGGCCTGATAGATCCTTTCTAAAAATTCCGAAGGGTCCTCATTTGGCTTTTGCTGAAGGCCCTATATCATACTCAGGCTCTTGCTTAGGCAACCCCTTTTTAAGCCCTTCTGGTAGACACCTTCTATAATGTCTCAGGAAGGCTGGGTCCCCACCAATTGGGTTCCAGTTAGGCACTGTCAAGGGAATTGCCTCAGCTGGGTTAAGGGTCCCATGGGGATCCTCTTGATGGAGATGTTAGGACTCTCCATTAGCCTTATTTATAACCAGCTGTCTCTCATCTGCAGTTAACAAGATATTTAGGAGAGCCTGTACATCTGCCTAGTTTGAATGGTGAGTGGCAGAATGGAGGTGGTAAGATCTGCCCTTCTCTGAGGATCATCCTTATATGAGGGGTTAGAAGGCCCACAGAGGGCTGGCCTTCCTGATCTACTCTACCTATAGGTATTGCCTCAAAGGGAATTGGCTTGCTCCAAATTGAAAGGCTCCCTGGCCATATTGGGTGCTCTGACGGGTCTTTAGGGGAGAAGTCTCTCCCTCATCACACAGGGGTGAGCCATTGGCTCTGTGGTCTCTACTTCAGGGGCAGCTTGTGAAGGGTAGTGGCGAGAAAGCTCCTCCTGCCACCAACCCTTGGTCCCCTGGGTTCAGAACATTGATGAGGTTTATCTCCTCATTCTCCTTTTCCTGTGTTTTACCATCAGGGAGAGGTTTTGAGGCCACTTCCCTTCTCTGTACCCTTAAGACATTCTCTGTCCCTGGTGAAACCCATTTACACAACGACATAAATGCACTGACGTAATGGATTTCATCCCATTTGTCCAACTTTTGGCATTACTCTTCCAGTTGCACATACTCAGGGACCCATCTGTGGGTCACCTTTCCCCACACTCCAAAACATATGTAGGCCCTACAGTATTGCACTGATAATCCAGTGCCTCCTTGGACATGGGGTACTGGCAGTGCGTACAGTACGTCCAGTCCTCCCAAATTCTACCCAGTGGGCTCCCTAGGGACCAGCATAGAACTGCTCTTATTGTGCTGGCCATACATGCAAAAAGCTATAACCAGAAAAATACAGACAACCTGGGAGCAGCATATAAACAAAACTGTCATCCACAACTCCATTATTCCAAACGGTGTTCACAAGCAAATTTTCAGCCAAAGAGTCTCACTTAGAGGCTGTCCCCTTCCCAGAGCCATTTCATTTCTACCTGCCAGGCGTATTTAGTCAGCTGATGCCATCAAGAGATGTGCAGAGAAATTCTCAGAGACCGGGAAACTCCACAGTCCCACTCTCCCATTCCTGAGGGGGTCCATCTGCCACGGGCAGTTATCACTGTGCCTTCGTGGTCGCCACTGCTGTCACAGAATCCCACCAGTGCTGTTCTGGAACAGCTGTGGGGGTCGATTGCCCACAGCCAAGAAGTGTTACTCTCAGTGCAAGAGTTTGGTGAAAAAGAAAAGGGGTTGTTTATTTAAAGGTTATATAGATTTAGAGTAATGGCAGATTTATGCCATTAAGTCCTGCTCCCTTTAAAAACACCAAAAACACGTAGTCCTGCCTCCATTTACAAAACCAGGCCCATTTCAGAATACGCCAGTCAGAGGGACTGTCTTTCAGAAAAGCGGAAGTCTGTAGATCAGCATTCCTGGTCACAGTTCAGCTCCAAGCATCTCTCATGGATCCGGGTAGTTAGGCAGGTCCTCTGCAGCTCTGTCAGCTCTGCCACTGTCTCTTCCAAGCAAACTTGAACCTGGGTGGCTGGGCAAGTCTCCTCTTGCCCACCATACCACCAGCTCCAGTGACTAACTGGACTTCTGATTCTCAGACCTGTCTCTTAGTCCAGACCACATGGCTCTTCTCTTACTTTCAGATCTCCCGGTGTTACAGGTGGGCACAGGTAACCAGGTTCTTGGTGATTGCAGACAAAGAATTGAACTGAACACACAGAGAGTTTGTAGCAGAAAGGGAAAGAGCAGATTTATTAAGTGTTAATACAGTCCACAGAACATGAGAGCAGGCCAACTCCAAGCAGAGATTGACTTCAGGGGCTGGAGGGATTCTATTCTTATAGGCAGATATTTCCTGGCTAGTTTTGGCAGACTTTTATTGTGCGTGTACAGGTAGTTATATTATTTTAAAACTACTGCACGTGTGGTCTCCCATGATTTTCTTTGATTGGCCACCGGGGAAGGGGGTCCCACAATGTTAATTTGTTATAATGCTATTATAATGAAGCAGGGGTCATGTAGCATCTTCTGTGCAGGTGCATTCATGATTCACCAGGATTCGGCGCTTTTCCAGAAAGGGGGATCAACTAGTCTTAGAACAGGGTCTCTGTCCTGTATCAGGGTCCTTCATCTTAGCCCTGGGCACCTCTGGACTTTCCTCCCTCCTGACTGTCTCCTGCTTCACCTGCAGACCCCTTCTCTTACACTCCACACCTCGTGGTGGACCTCTCTTCTCTTTTAGCCTGCCCTAATTTAAGTGCTCAGCTAAGAACTTCCTGTGTGATCTCATTTCCGGCCCTTTCTATGATGTGTTAGTGTCCACTATTTTTGCCAGTTCCCCCGTATCTCTTACCTTCTTTCGGCTGCCATCTTTAGTCAGGGCAGAAATTCCCAGTGATGCAGGGATCTCTGGGGTGGGCATTCGCCCCCTGCCCCTTGAGCAGGCACTATGTGAGCTCTCCTGACTATGTCAGGAGTCCCTGAGCACTTTCACCATCACAGTCAAGCGCACAATTTGCCCTGGGCCCCAGCCCCCTTCCATTGAGGAAGGCACAGCTCTTGACTTGCCATTGTTACGCAGTGTTTCTTAACTACTGCACCCTCTACTCTTATACTCCAGCCCTCCCCAGCCAAGAATTGTGGGGGATATGCTCTGCCCTGTTATAGTTTTGCTGATGTTCATAGATGATACCTGTGAGGAAATTAATAATACTTTTTTACTTGAACTTTTTTTATTCTCCAGGCTGGTGAACCATGTCCAAAGTTTCAAAAAAAAAAAAATTCTTTGTGTTTACCCCTCCCTCATTTATAGTAAAAGAACAAGATCAATTTATCCAGGGAGAATAGTAAAGAAAGTGAAAAATGAATATAGGAAAAATGTTGGTTTTTTTTTTAAAGATTTTATTCATTTATTTTTAGAGAGAGGGAGAGAGGGAAACATCAGTGTGTGGTTGCCTCTCCTGTGCCCTCTACTAGGGACCTTGCCTGCAACCCAGGCATGTGCCCTGACTAGGAATCGAACTGGCGGCCCTTTGGTTTGCAGGCCAGCACTCAGTCCACTGAGCTATACTAGCCAGGGCGGGAAAATGTTTTAATTGCACTTTTAGAAGAATATTTTATTCACACAAAAGTGAAAATGTTTTTCATGATTATATGTAGCATCTAGATTTGTTATATTTGGATTTATCTCATGTGCTTTGGCTAATGTTGATCAGTTGTTGGTGATGTGAACTGCTGGGCAGTCAGCATTGAAAGTGAACGCAAATTCTTGTTAGTTCACCTATCTGAATAATACTGAAGAATGTAATTATACGCTAGTTTATATTAAAGGACCTGCTTGATTTTAAAATGAATGTAGATTCTCTTTTAAATAGCAATAGAAAATAATCTTCGTTTTTCCCCCTCTAGATGTGAGGTAGAAAATCGATACCAGGGAAACCCTCTCAAAGGAACATGTTATTGTAAGTGTTTTTGTAATTCTTACCTGTCTAGAAGCAACGCAATTCAGTAAAACTTCATTGCTGTCTTTAACATTGTTTGAGAATGGTAAGTCCTGTAGGAATGTAGCAATGACCCATGGAATTGTCCCCTTATTTGATGTGTTTACATTCTATTAAGTCTAAAACATATATTGCTTTCTTTGTGGTTGTGGTTTATGTTAATATGTCCGTAGCAGATATGGAGGAAGAGCACAGAGACACACATCTCTGGTTTTCTTGTTATGTCCTCCTGAGACCTTACTTCATTTGCTGTTACCTGGTTGTCATTACTTGGTTTCTTATTTTAGGGTATAGATCCAAAAAATAATTCTTAAAATAAAGTTATTCTCTCTGAAACTGACTTGTGTTAACCACCCCTTTAGGAATTAATATATAAAATAAAACTCTAATGAGTAGCTTGTAGTGAAAGGTGAGTCTGGCAAAGTGACCCGGTCCCTATGGGTAAATGCATTTTCTTCCGGTAGGAGAACCCACATTGTAGGCCAGAGTGTGGAACCAGAGGAAAAGGAGTTGATGTTTGGCACACCCACTGTAATTATGTACCTGCTTTCCTGGGTTGAATAGTGTCCCTTCAAAATTCGTGCCTACCTGGAACTTATAAATGTGAAAATATTTCTCTTTTTCTAGGAGAAAAGAGAAAAAGTTTACAACCTTGTGTAGGGGAAAGAGTTCTTGGATATGATTCCAAAAGCACAATTCATAAAAGAAAATGTTTATTGGGACTTATCAAAATTTAAAGCTCGTGTTTTAAAAAACACCATTAAAAAATAAAAATAAAAAAAAAGCCACAGCCTAGAGAAAATGTTTGCAAAGCATATATTTGGTAAAGGGTTTATATCCAGGACATATGAGAAACATTTACAACTGAGTAAGGAGACAGTCGCAATGAAAAACAGACAAAGATTTGAATATACATTTCACTAAAGAATATATGTGAATGGCAATGGGTAGCATTAGACATTCGGGGTCTCTGTATTAAAATCCCAGTGAGGTCCAACCCTAGAATGACTAGAACGAAAAGCCAGTGCTGTGGCTTAAGAGCAGACAACTGGATCCTCACATCTGCTCCTACCTCGGTTGCAGCATCTCTTGGTAAAAGCACATGAGAAGAACCTGTCCTCGCCAGACCTATGGTTGGAAAAGGGAGTATTTTAATAACCACCTCTGATAATTGTGCACATTATCCTTTGATGCCATATCCAAACCAGACAGCTGGTCATTTTTTAAGACTGATTACCATGTGGAATGGGAAAACCACCTCGGCGAGTTTTTTGGCACTATTGTACATTTATAATCTATTTACTTTGTTGAAAAAGAAAAGCCAATACCAGGTTTTAACAGTGATATGGAGAAATTTCATACATTCTGCGTGGGAATGTGAAATGATGTAGTCTCTTTGGAAAACTCTATGGCAGTTTCTTAAACAGTTAAAAATAAAATGGCCAACGACTCTCCATTTGTAGCTTTAGATCCTTGAGCACAACCTAGCGTGTAATAGGCGTTCAGTTAATATCCGTAGGTGAGGTGGGTTGGGGCTTAAGGTCTCGCCAGGGTCGTGATACAAGGAGGGTTTGGCGGGCTAGCCCAAGCGAAGTGATGCTGCCCACAGACTCGATTTCCTTGGAAAGGCCCGTCCCCAGGCATGAGTGAGCCAGAAGCGCTTTCCTGGCTGTTCAGTGTTTGTGAGGTAATCAAGGTGTGTTCCTAGAGACCTGTTATGTTTTCTTTCAACTTTACATGCACGTGTCTTTCTTTCCATAGATACTCTTCTTATTGACTACCAGTTCACCTTTAGCCTGTCCCAGGAGGACGACCGCTACTACACAGCCATCAATTTTGTGGCCACACCTGATGAAGTAAGATTTAATAGTCTTCTCTCTTTGGTTTGAATCTGCGGGAGTTGTTCTGTCACTGTGGACAGAAGCACTGCCTTCGCAGTGCTCTCAGAGTGGAGCACCCTTGATGATGTTTAAAGGTACAGGAAAGAAATGTTAGAACCTACATTTGATCTCTTTTCCACCTAAAAGGCAAGAACAGTGTTAACTCTTTCGGTACGGGGGCCGGATATATCCGGCGCCCATCTGATGACCTGTGTGGACGAGCGCCGGATATATCTGGCATCCATCTGTATATAATTTTTATAAATTTTACTTATATAATTGATAGAATTTTATATAACTGTCTCTTAAAGTTACAAACAACACTTGGAAAAAAGCATTGTTTTATTAAGCATAGATCTTATATAAGGTTAGGAAAGTCTTCACACAAAGGAGGACTGACCATGTGCTATGTGCGCGTTTTCGGCGCAGCACCTCGTGCAGCAGGAGTGTCGCGGTGGAAAGAGCGCTCGTACCGAAAGGGTTAAGACTTACTAGAATCTGGTACATAGACTGACATCGACTCCACATGTACTTGGTTTGCCCATCAGTCCATTGCGCCCCCAAAGGCAACTCCCCCGTCTGAGGAACAGATGGCAGAGCCCACATTTAAACCAGAGGCTTAAAAGTACCCACAAAGAAACTGTGATTGAAATCAATGCCAGGGATGCAAGGGAGGTGGCAGAGGTGACACCTCCCATGTAGTAAGTTGCAAGCCTCATTAGGATGTAAAAACAGCGAAGGTTGAGTTGGAGTCAGCCAGCCAGAAAAAACTGAAGTTATTAAGGCAGCTATTTGATATGTGGATTTATATTCACTGTAGTTAGTGGTGAACCCCAACATGCCATAAGGTATTTGGTAGTGGTCGAAGGGAGCCAACACAGCACGGCATTTAAAGGTGAAGCATCTAGAACATGAAGGCACACCTACACAATTTCTTCAATGAAAAGCAGAGTCATTCGTTACCCACTCCAGTACATAATGAAATTTTTCTAACCTTGATGGTAAATTATTTAGGAACCTCCGTAGTTTTTTATTTCTCATCAGTGTACTTTAAATGAAAATATTTTGTGGAAAAACTGTGTAGCCATATCATTTGAGGGGCTGTGTAAAGTGGAAGTTTTAAAAAAGATTTTTGGATAAAGTTAGAGCAAAAGCACCAAACATGACATTTATTTACTGCTTTTTTTCATAAGCAAGTGGTTGGAGTGCTCAGTCTTTCAGGATATAACTGATGTTGTTAATTTTACTTTATTTTTTATTTTTATTTTTTTATTGTTGTTCAAGTACAGTTTTCTGCTTTTTGCCCCCCCCCGTCCCCGCCCCCCCCCCTCCCCCCCGTTATTGTGCATGTGTCCTTTATAATTGTTCCTGTAAACCCTTCACCCTTTTCCCCCATTATCCCCTCTCCCCTCTGGTCACTGTCAGCCTGTTCTCAGTTTCAGTGTCTTTGGCTATCCTTTGCTTGCTTGTTTGTTTTGTTAATTTTATTTTAAATTAACATAGTGGGGTCTTAGTAATACTTGTTAGTGAGATCTGGAATGACCATGAAAATCTTAGAACTTCTCTGTGGTTCCCTGTTTATCTTATGACAGAATATTTAATAGGGTTATCCAGTGTGTGTGCTCCATCTTTTAAAAAAGCACCAGGATTCCAAATTTATTGATCCTTTCGGTGGAGGGAGTAACTGTTGGTAGGTTGTGTGCTGCCGGCAAATTAACAAAAACCCACTTGAGCCGTCCTTTCAAGAGGAAAGTGAGGTTACATCAATAAATGAGAAGGTGTCTGCTTTCTGAGAGGAACTTCTGGTTTGGAGATTCTATTTTGAAAATGTTTCCATTGTTGTGGTTTTTTCCTGTTAAAACTAGCAAAACAACACCCTTAAAAAAATCTCAATTTTCTAATGTGTTTTATGATTTTACAAAATGAAGAATTTCAGCAGGATTGGATCTATTGTAAAATATAAAAATACAACATCTGATTTATTTTTTAAAGATTTTATGTATTTATTTTTAGAGAGCGGGGAAGGAAGGGAGAAAAAGTGTGAGAAACGTTGATGTGAAAGAGAAACATCAATCAGTTGTCTCTCGTACACACCCTGACTGGAGACCGAACCCGCCACCCAGGCATGTGCCCTGACTGGGAATTGAACCAGTGACCTTTCACTTTGCAGGACGTTGCACAACCCACTGCACCACATCGGTCAGGGCTACCACATTGATTTATTTGCAAAAGTAATCCTTTGGCCCCAAGAAAGATTTATTTACCAAATATCAGTAAAGAGTAAAAATTAGTATTAAAGTTTATCTAGCAGGGCCAACAGTAAAACTTCTTCAGGTGGCTCAACGCAATTCTGAGGTGTCTTTTTAATCATTAAAATAAAAAATCAAACTAGCTCTTCAAAATGCTATATCTCTAAGTGGTAAACAAGCTTTTCAAAGCCAATGAAATATATTTAGTCATCTTTCACTTGAAGTAGTATTTTTAGTGAGAGAAAAATGTTATTCAAATCATGAATGAATACAATCAAATTATTTAGTTTATTTCAGGTTTACATGCTTTTTAAAAAACCATTTCCATTTTGGAGAACTTTACACTGTAAATAATCTATTAGTTCAGAAGTCGTTAGGCTGAATTTATAAACACATATGAAGTGGGGCACTGGATCAAGTGTTTTTCTGTGTGGGCATTTGGAAACAGCTGCCCAGAGGTTCCTTAGGAGGCTGACTTTCCTAATGTAGGTCACAGGATGCAAGTCTCTGTGCTCTGGTGAGGGGTTGTTTCTTTTAAAGATATTTTTTCATGGAGTTGGGCATTTGATAAACCATAAAATTTCATATATTTTTATGGAAGAGAAATCAGATTTATTTGGGGTATATTTCTTATATTGGCTAGAAATTTTGCTAACTGGAATGTCAGTTTCTCCTCAGACATAGTAAAATACCTGCTTTGTAATTAAGAAAGGTGCCCTGGCTGGTGTGGCTGAGTGGATTGAGCATGGGCTTGGAACTAAAAGGTCACTGGTTCAATTCTCGGTCAGGGCACATTGTCTGAGTTGTGGGCCAGGTCCCCAGTTGGAGGCATGTGAAAGTCAACCATTTGATGTTTCTCTCCCTCTCTTTTTCTCTCCCTCTTCCCTCTCTAAAAATAAAATAAACAAATTTTTTTAAAAAAAAAGATAAAAGTAGTAAAATTTAATTATTGCTTTATTTTAAAATCTGGAAACTGTTCTAATTAATTTTCTAATTATCTTACCTCTCCTCAGCAAAACAGGGATTTGGACATGTTCATCAATGCCTCCAAAAACTTCAACCTCAATATCACCTGGGCTGCCAGCTTCTCAGGTAAAAATCCACCTAGAGAAGACCTTCTGACTGGAGGTAGTAGATTAAGAAACATGATGTAGGAGTTGAGAAAGGGGGCTCTGGAGACAGACAGATGGGTTTGAAACCCCCCTTTGCCACTTATTAGCTGGAAGGACTTGAGCAAATTTCTAAACTCCTCTCTAGATTTTAGGGTTGTTCATGTAGAGTAGGTGAAATGAGGCCCTGCATGTCATTGCCTCCCACGGTGTCATGCTCAGCACATGTGCCTCATCTTTGCCCCACTACCACTGGCATTGCTGTAGCCCTGTTCTGGCTCTGCCGTCAGCAGCCCCGTCCCTGCTTCAGAAGTGAAAAAGGCACGGGGCCGGTAGATGCAAGAAATGGAAACATTTAAAATAGAACGAGATTTTAGTAGGTACAGGGAAGTGTACTTTGGGAATTAAATGAAACTCTAGAGCACAGCTTTTGCTGTCCTGTTCATCTTCCTATGAGTCACTGAGAATGTGCCAGGGCAGAAAATCTACGAAAGTAAAGGGTGGGCCTTACCTAGTGATTAAGAACATAGCTTGACTGACCTAGGTTTGAATTCTGCCTCTCACTTCCTGTACTGCTCTTTGCTATCAGGCAAAATGCTTAAGCTTTCTGACCCAGTTTCCTCGGGTAAAAAACACCTAACCATGCAGAATGTCATGGGAATTGAGTGATATAAAAAAGTACTCAGTGAGGTGCTTGCAGAATGGTAAATTCCCACTAAGTGTTTCATTATTATTATTATACAATACTGGATTTTGATCAAAATGCAACCTGGTAGACTGAAGCAAAATAAAATCAGTACCTTTGCCTGTCACTTTTATGTTACCATGTCTTAAAAAATGGCATAGAATTCAGACAAGGTGCAGAAACTTGCAGTGAGGAGCGACTTTTAAGAAAAGGTCTGAATTACTGGAGTATTTGTCTTGAGAAAGGCAGCCTTTCTGAGCGTGTGGTGATTTCAGTGACTGTCAATGAGGGCCTGACAGCCTGGGCTCCAGTCACAGATTTAACTCGGGCTTGGGCAAAATCTACTTCCTGAATCTTTACACACACTAGAATTCCCAGCAGAGGGAGAATATGGAACGCTGAAAGACTTTTGGGGAATGGATGCCTTTATACCAGATGGGGGGGAATTAAAAACAGTTGTAGCTGGTAGCAGAAGGAACTGAGTGACCCTTAGAGTTCTGTCCTCCTGCTGCTGCTGAGACTTGAGGTCACTGCTAGTTAGGAAGTGAGGGGTGAATCAGTGTCCCTGAGAGGGGACATATGGAACACTGCCAGACAAGTGTGTAAGGGGCAAAACAGAGCAGTCAAAGTGTAGTGGGCAGAGTAGATGCCGTTGCTTGTTAATAGGGTTCTAGTGGTATCTGCATTTTCATGGCCACCTGCAGCGCATTTCAGTGGAGGGCAGTTGCAGGGATTCCTGGCAGAACTTTCTAGTTACGGGCATGGGCGTGTGTATCAGCCTCCCCGGCTTCACATCCCAGCTCCACTTCTTGCTAGCTGTGTGCATGAACCAACTTGCTTAGTTTCTCTGAGCCTCACTCTCCTAGTCTGTAAATGGGGATAATAGAGTTACTGTTAGGATGAAACGCTGGTGAGCTCTTAAAAGCTGTTTCTGGGCCATAGTAAGTGTTTAATAAATGTGATTATCCTTATTATTAATGAGGGTAGATTCTGCCCCTCGCAAAAAGGCTCTTCTGTTTTATTTTTTTCTCCCTAATAGCTGGAACCCAAGCTGGAGAAGAGATGCCTGTTGTTTCGAAAACCAACGTCAAGGAGTACAAAGATAGCTTCTCTAATGAGAAGTTTGATTTTCGTAACCACCCAAATATCACTTTCTTTGTTTATGTTAGTAATTTCACCTGGCCCATCAAAATTCAGGTAAGATGTGCTTTTTCATCTCATCTGCAGACATGCTGAATGCTCCTTCGTGGAGACTAAATTCACTAATCTGGCACTTGTAAATGAGATGTGCAGTTTTGCTTCCCCTCTGTACTGTCTAAGCAAAGGAGTGCTGAGGATGTGAATAATACTGTAGGAGACTGTGGTGGGCACGGTGTAACCACTTGGGAAGGGAAGTTACCGGCGATTTGGAAAGCAAGTTGGCATGTAACAGATTTGATAATTGTAACTATAACTTCTTCATTGAGTACTTGCCATGTAAGAATGTGTAGTACATGAAAAGCTTCAATTCTGGAGTGAATAAGGTGAGTACAAGGGAAACAAACACATGGATCACCAGTGAAGGCCAGAGTGTGGGAAGTGCCACATGAAAAGGTCCCCAAAGTGCTGTCAGAGTTTAAAGGAGGATGGGACGGGGTGTAATGGGAGGCAGTGTGAGGTCACATCAAAGAGCCTGGGCCTTACAGTCAGACAAACGTGGGTTTGCGTCCTGGCTCGCTCCTGCACGATTCAGGTGCCCTCTTCACGTCTCAGGTGTTTTATATGTGTGACCTGAGAGGGGAAGTCGAAGGATTCATGTCCCTGCTGCAGCCACTGCTGTTGTTCGTTTGCTCCTTTTCTCTGTTCCCAGGGGACCAGTAGACTCCCTCTTGTCCATGACCCATGGTCCATTTTGTGCTTTTTATAATCGTTTGCTACTGTGTCCTTGAGGCCTTGCCTTAATGCTTTTCACCTTCACCGCCTTCATTTTGGGTAAATGTGGAATTCAGGGATGGGCAGACTGATTTCAGGAACTGATTCGCCTTTATCCGTGGAAGCATGGCCACTGGACGCGGGCTGTGTCTGTCTGCCAACTTTCAGAAGCAAGGTCAACTGAAGCAGGTTGTCCCAGATCAGCTAGGATGGGTGTGCATTCTGGTTCTTGTGGTTTTGTACTCATGCCTCAGAGCTGTGGCTAAAGAACAATCTTTTCCTTTCTAGACTATGGAGGACAGGCTTGGTGTTGTATTTTTTCTAACCACCCTCTTTTCCTTTTCCTTCTAAATGACCTACAAGTTCATCCTCTAATCTGCTTGTCCCTGTGCTCTTGCACACACACAGTCTGCTTCCCTCCTCAGCCAGCCTTCTCACAAGCACTGACCACATGCCCTGTTTCTCTTTTCTCTCATTCTTTCACTCACACATCCGCCCAAAGCAGCCTGCCTCCTCTCCTCAGCACACCCTGACACTGCCCCGTCTCAGTGAACTCCAGTGACTGAATTCTCAGTACTCTCTCCTTCACAGAGTGACTTGAATCACTGTCTTTTTGCCTTCCTGGTCCTTTCTTTCCCTGATTCTCTGGCCAGTCGTTTTAGGGAATCTTCTTCCTTAAACATGGGGTTGACTGGGGTTCGGCTTGGTTCTCTTCCATTTTCATCTCAATTTCTCTGGATAATTCCATCCCATCTGTAGACATTGCTTCTGTACTGGTGGTTCTCAGTGCTCTGGCTGCAGCTCAGCTTGTACTTGAGCTCCAGACCAGTAAGTCCTCTTGGTTGCCATCTAGACCTCTCTGCCTGGACGTTCACCATCTCTCCGCACTCAGCACATGGCCGTTCTGGTGACCTTAGCCTCAGACCCTGTGCTTCCTTTCCCAGTGAACGGCACCACCGAGATTCATCGCATTGTGCAACCCGGACCCAGGAAGTCGTTTGCATTCCTGGGATAATCCTGACTTGGGCATGATGTGTCATGTTGCTAGTTTGAGCATTGCTGGAATGCAAAACGTACTTTAAGTTTGCTAGCATTTCCGTAAGAACATTATATCTGTTTCATGCATGAGAATGTCTGATAATTTTCCCTTCCTGTCCCTGTTACGGTTTTTATATCAAGGTTAAACTAACATTTAATAATTATAAATTGAGGGATTTTTCTTATTTCTGGAGGAGATTATATAAGATTAGCATTAACCTGAACTTTGACCATCAGTACCTGCTAGATCTCCTATAAAATCAATTGATTCTGGTGTTTTATATGTGGAGATTTTTTTGAACTGCTCACTCAACTTCTTTAATAGTTATAGGATATTTTGGATTTTGTCTTTCTGTTTGAATCACTTGGGATAATTTTTTATTTCATGTATTTTTCAAATGTATTGACAAAGTTTTTCACATGGTCCTTTATCTAACCTTTGCAGCATCTCTGCCTAACTGTACTGAATCATACACTTAAAAATAGTTAAAATGGTACATTTTGTCTTAAACATATTTTACCCCAACCAAAAATAGTTTTAAAAATCTCAAGATTTTTGGGGACTTCCGGCCAAGATGGAGGTGTAGGTAGACACACTGTGCCTCCTCTCACAACCAAAAGAAGGACAACAACAAATTTTAAAAGAAAAAACAACCAGAACTGACAGAAAATCAAACC
>VMDR010010205.1:0-31376 GCA_007922815.1 Macrotus californicus | reverse complement strand
AGTCTATGTTGGTGAATGTTCCATATGCTCTCAAAAAGAGTGTTGTTTTTTCAACATTGGGTGTATGAATTATTCTACAAATATCATGTCTAGATATTCCATAGCATGTTAAAACATATCTTCCATTTTTCTCTTCATTATGTTCGAGTGTTCCTTCAAATATTTAAACATATATAAAATAGCTGTTGGAAAGACCTTGTCTGCCAAATCTATTATTTCTAATATTTTTGAATCTGTTTCTATTGACTGATACTCCCACTGTTTATAGGAAACCTTTTCCTACTTTTACACAAGTGTGCTGATATTTTGTGAGAGCCTAACGTTATGACTTCTACATTGTCGAGTCTCTGGATTTTCTTGTTTTCCTTTAAAGAGTGTTGAAGTTTGTTTTGACAGGTGATTAAGTTAGTTGGAGATAAGCTTGAGTCCTTTGAAGCTTGCTGTTAAACTTTGCCAGAAGCAGGAGTGTCTGGAATAGCCTTTACTCTAAAGCTAGTTTAGCCCTCCCACTAAAGCTAGACCCTGCTAGGGTTACTATTATGCAACCTGTATGTTTACATAAGCCAGTTTGTTCACTTCCCCAGGTTAGAGCTCAGGTGTCTTTCAGCCGGTGTTAATTACTGGAATTGTTTTAGTCCATAATCCCCAGGTAGTTATTCTTTCTCTAGTAGTCACCTTTTGCCTGACCTCATGAAGTTTCATCATTCACAAGCACAGCTTAATATATAGCCACAGACTCAAGGGGATGATCCAGATTTCCGGAACTTTCCTCTGCAGAGCACTTTCCTTTCTGATCTTCTGCACTACAAATCTTCATTGCCTTAGTCTTGCATAACTCTGACCTCTGTCTCTTAGATCAGTAAGCCTAGTTTGCTTTGCTCGGTTTCTCCCTACTTTCTCACAGTCAAGAAAACACCTACAGGCATAAACATGAGGCAGCGCTAGGGCTCACTGTGTGTGCCTTATGTCAGGGGTCACAGCGCGGGGTGGCCTGTCATAGAATGCCTAGAGCAATTGTTTGGTAAATTTTGTGTGGTTTTCTAGTCATTTACAAGAGGAGAGCAAGTCCAATACCAGGTACTCTATGACTTACCAAAATGGAAATGTACAGGAAAACAAAGAAGAACGGAAAAATACATAGTGAAATTTTATTTTTTTAAGCTAAAAAACTAAACTACCTTATTATAAGATTCGTGCGAAGGTGGTAAAATTTTAAAGAAAAAAAAAGGAAATAAGAATGATGGTTAATTCAGGAGGAAGGATGGAATTGTGGTTGAAGAAGGGCACACAGTCGGTCTGGGGCTAGAAATACTCTGTTCCATAACATAGGTGGTGACTACGTAAGAGTCCATTTTATCTTTAGTCTTTGAACTCTACCTACAGGCTTTATACAGCACTCTGTATGTATGGCCTGTCTCACAACTTAAAAATAGTTTACCCACATATACATACATACCTATAACGTGGAAACCACTGGAAAGAAATCCCACTCTGGACTTTACCTCCTGCTTAATAAAAGCCCCAGAGTTCAGAAGCATTTTCTTTCACCTCTGTATTCCAAGACAGTGTTTCCCTTGATAGGGGTCCCTGAAAAACAGAGGAATGCCCTGGAAGGGAGGTGGTCAACGCCTTCTGGTGGGCTTCATGGCAACCTTTATTTTGTAACTGTGGCATTTCAGAATTTCACAGCAGAATATCAAAATTTACTCCAGAGGCGCCTACTCATGTTGATGTCCTTGCTCTCCAGTGGATACCACTTTGTGTCACCTTAAGTCATTTTGCACATTCAGTGTGACCTCTTCAGAGGCAAATCTGGGAGCTTTTGAAGTTACTCGTGCCTCTATGAAGTCCCCTGTGCTCCGCGGAACAATCACTCTGTTTTGGGCTCTGAGTAAGGTGAGGCCAGATGCTGTAGCTGACCCCCAGACCAGCTGCAGGACACCAGCGTGAGTTCCAGCACACTGACCAGAGGGAGGCGTTAGGTATGAGAGGTTGTTTGGGAGTTATTTTGAAGTTTTACATCAATCCACCCACAATAATGTGGCCTTTCCAGCATAAATTCTTATTCCAGGGAGAGGAAAGTAAGGGAAATGCTGCATTTAACCCAGTATTTGCTTCACTGATTCTCCACCCCCCCTTTTTTTTGTCTCATAAAATGGGAAAGGCAAGGATATAGCCCTTTCTAATGTGAGAATGGCATGTCATGTCTTCATAGCAGAATGTTTACTGCCTAAGGGTATTACTCAGAGCTACTTGATGTTCCAAATTTTTACTAAGAAATCAATCAACAAATGTGGTAGGTTTAGATATTGCAGACAAGAGCTTGAACACTGAAACCCTGGCACATTTCTTGTGAAAATGCTCCTTGTGAAATAGCGCTATTTTATTTCAGACATCTCTCGGAATGAAATCCCACCAATAAGTTCAAAGAGTCAAATCATGTACTTCATTTCCATTCTTAATAGGGATCATATATTTGTTATATAACACTTGAAATATATTTGACTCTTAGTTTAAGGAGGCTTGAACTGGGTGTATTCCTTTAAAATTAATTAGCTTTGCGACTTTGAGCAAGTTCATTTTTTTCCAGCTGTTTGGGGCTCCAGGAGGGTTGGAGTCAAGTGCTCTAGGGCTATGAGCTTGTTGAGGTTGGGTGGGAACAAGGTGGAATAAGCCTCTCTCCCAGCTCCTATCTAGGTAATTAGAGCAGGGATTGCAATAGACTGGAAGGTCACATATCCACTGTAGGTGGTGGCAGTGACCCATGGGAAGAGGGAATTATCTGGCTTTACTTCCCTGTCCTTGGTCAGAGTATAGCACCTTTGTCTGGCAGCTGGTGGTGGTTGAGGGGGTGGGGACTAGGGAGGATGCAGCAGCTACAGGCATACCCTAATCTCAGAGCATGGTCCTCGGGCACCTGAGATGGTCTGCACTTGGATGTGGGTGTCCTTGTGCCTGAACAAGTGTGTCATTCAGCACCAAAGAACAGAAGGCTCAGACAAAAAGACAAAACAAAGGCCACCATGAAAAATCCAAAGAGAAACAGAGTCTGTGTGTTTCTGACTCAGAGGCTATCAACCTCAGGCCACTCTCAGTGACTCCTAAGAAAAGAGGCCACGTGCTGGCCTTACACTTCTGGAGAAAGGGCTGACTTTGGAGCTCCTTCTGGGCTCTCCAAAGTGCCTCAACGAGGGGTTGACATTTTTGGAGGCTGTGGTGCTACTTATCCAGTCTGACCAGCAACTACTGATGACAACATTGTGGCCCTTGTAACTAATCTATGTCATGTTTTCAACTCTTGGGACCATTAGTAGCCTGACAATCGTGTACTGTGTATTTCAAAAGCCACACAACCATGGGCTAATTGTCAAGTTCACTGTGCTTTCCACACTTCCATCATCCCCAGCATCTCTTATTATTGAGCACTGAAATGGATTTCTCAAAAATGTTCTCAACAGTATTTCCGCCCTACTTCCCTTACCTCTTCCTGTTACATACATGAGAATAAGACAGTTTCTTCACCAAATAGGACTGCCATCTAAAAAGAATCATCTTCTCTCTGCTGCTTCCTGCATAATGATTAGGATTAGAGAGGTGGAGAGCAATAAAGATCTATTCTGAAAAACTGGAATTCCACCCTGACCATTCCAAGGGGTGTTGCTTCTTTCTGCTGACGGCAACCCCAGCCACAAGCTCAGCTGGAACATTTTCCAGGTGGCAGGCAGCTTGGCCAAGAGGGGCCAAGAAGATTCAAACTTATGTCTGATTCTGCAACTGGACTTCACTGCTGGACCGGCCTGGTGCCAGATCATAAGGGCAATGAACACTTGGTTGAGTCCATTGCTCATCGAATTGCTCCATGTGAGCCTTAGTGGGAGACTAATGGATCCAGGAAAGTTTGTAAAAGTGTCCGTGCTCCTCTTGCACTTGACCCTTCTGGATGAACACTCTGGTGCAAGTCAAAGATGACTGGGAAAAAAATGAAATAGAATGGGTCACACTGATTTGGTGATGGTGGGAAGAGCAACATCCTCTGCACCAGGGCAAGAAATAAGTTGGACTCCAGGAGAATGGAGGGTGATAAGAATGATCTTGTCTTTCATCTCCTGCCAGATGACTCTAATCAGTTTTGTCACACTCTCCCTGACCTTACTGAGACGTCTGTTGGAAACTGCTGGGGATGGTCCCAGCTCCTGGACTTCCTATGAAAAATCCTGGTCACCTCCTGATGTCTTCCCTTCTCCATTTGTGTAGGAGATGCTCCATCATTCTGTGGCATAGATGAGTATCCACCGGTCAGTGGTTTGGTCAAACAGGGCATACTGGATCTATTGCCCCCAGATAGTCCAAGAATAAAGACTAGACTTGATTTTTCTAATGGAACTAAGAACCCCAAGCCTACCGGCCATGCAGGCAGCCATGTTGCAGGTACTGCCATTCCGTGCCCCCAACTAATGCAGGTGTCACTTGGGGACCCCCATACTTGTAAGCACTTTCTTTTCAGGGGTGCCATGTGTGACTTGGCATAGTACTTGTGTAAATGCCAGGTGTTAAGTTGTTGTTACTAGGGTAGTGGCTGGAGACTAATCATCCCCAAAATCACAAAGAAATGAGGAATTCCATGCTGTTAGCCAAATTATAAGAATGACATATTTTTTAAATCAGAAAATGCTCTGAAAGCCATGGGATAATTTTCTTTTTTATCTGTTTTCTTGAAATCATGTCCTTTGTTTTTCACCATTTCTTCTTATCTTGGCACATTAGTGTTCCAGCTTATTTTTTAAATCAGAGAAGTCATTCCATTCCCTTACATTATATCAGATCAGACCAATGAAACTGCTCATCAGGTATATATTCACCACTTAGAGGTGTACACTAGACACATGTGGCCATTTAAAATTAAATTAACTGAAGTTAAATAAAATTTAGAATTCAGTTTCTTGGTCGCACTAGCCACATTTCAAGTGCTTAATGGCTACTGTATTGAACAGCATGGGTAGGATACCTTCCCATCACTACAGAAAGCTCTGTTGGTCAGTGATGACCTAGAGCAGCAACTATTCCTGTCAACCCAAATCATTTCATCACAGATAATTGTTCAATGTGCTGCTAGCCTTTAAACCTAGGCAAGGCTGCGGGATAACAATTAACTTCCTGGAAATTAAAATGTTATAGTATTCTCCCAATGTGGTATGTTGCAAGGGAAATTATTATAGTTAAGAGTCACATGGGAATATTTCTGTAGTCCTGTTTTAATTAAGGTTTGAACCTTAAATATAATAATTTATGCTATTTAACTGTTGGAAAAAATATCGTTAAAACTGTTTATATCTAAATTTTGTTTTAAAGAGGGAAATTTGATATGTATATGCCCCCCTCAGCTACCTACTACCTCTCCATACACACACAATAGGCCCATAAATAAGTTCCCAGCCTTGAGCAGACTGAATAGTTGTCTCTTTGCTCTTATAGCTCCTCATTATCTGAGAAATGCAGTATTGTTATAGACATAAATATCTAGATTACTTGCAGCCCCCAACCTCCTATTAAGGGAAGGACTTGGGGGCAACATTTATTTGGGGGCAGCAGGAATACGAAACAGTATATTCTCCTGTTTCACCCACTGAAGATGAATGGCTTGGACACAAACACATGCAAACACATAAGCAAATATTTTCTTATTTGCTTACGTCTACTCATACAGTGCTAACTTTTTGCTTCTGTGCAGATAAAACAATGAAGAAACACACAAACATATAAGAACATACTTCTTGTACACTGTCAGCCTAGTGGTGATGAGTGTCCTTATGAGTGATATTTCACACAGTTCTTGACCTTGAAGTAGCTTCTACCACATGATTCCATAAATCGACTAGAAGGCACTCATCTTTCTATGTAGACAAATGGTTCTCAGATGGAGTGACTTTGCCTCCCGGGGGGTATTTCCCAATATCTGGAGACATTTTTGTTGTCACAACTGACAGTGGTGGGGTGCTACTGGAATCTAGTGGGTAGAAGCCAAGGATCCTGTTAAACCTCATACAGAGCACAAGGCAGCCTCTCAAAGAGTAGTCTAGTCCAACATTTCAATTGTACCAAGATTGAGAAACTGGTCTAGACCAAAGATTCTTAACCCAGCGTTAGTGGACTCCTACAAGGCTAAACAATGACTCGATGAGGGATGTGACAATTTTCAGAGATTGTACACAAAATGGTGTGTTTGCCTGTGCACCTATACGCCAGGGAAAGAAAGTCCTTGCTCTCAGTAAATTCTCAAAGAGGATAGGAACCAATGATGTGTATAATGTAGATACTTTCTGTTTCCTAGACTTTACATGGAGCCTCAGTAACTCCATGAAAGTTAAGTTTTCCACTTACCTGTCTGAGAAAACAGTTTCATTCCATCTACAGTAAGTCCTCCCTTAACATCGTTGATAGGTTATTGGAACTGCAGCAAAACCACGTAGGAGGAAACCAGCCATACCCTAGGCTGATTGACATAAACAAGAGTTAAGTTCCTACAACATCTCATCAGTGTTATAACAAAATGACATTGAGCAAAACATTACTGGAGGACCTGTTGCATATACATATTTTAACTTACTGGTCTAGCATGTGATTCCTAGGAGGAGAGAATCCTGGACACGAGAAAAAGATCAGAGGCTGTGTAGACGATGGGGTGTAAGAGCAGGTGAAACCGTGGAGGGGGGCTGCTATAAATGAGGTGTTAGGGGTTGAAATGTGTCTCCTGCTCCACGTTCAAAAGTTGAAGTTCTAATCCCCAATGCTTGTGAACTTCTTTGGAAACAGAGTCTTTGCAGATCTAATTAGTAACAACAAGGTTGTACCGGAGAAACGCGGGACCCTGTCTAATATCACTAGTGTTTTTCTAAAAAGGGGAAGTTCAAACACAGACCTCCACACAGGGGTGACACCCTGTGAAGATGAAAACGTTGATTCAGGTGACTACTACAAGACAAGACAAGGAACCACTAAGATTGTCAGCAAACCACCAGCAACTTGGGAGAGGCATGGAACAGATCATGCCTCCCAGTCGGTTCTCCAAAGGAACCATCCCTGCCTTGACCTTCGTCTCTGACCTCTAGTCTCCAGAAGGGTGAGACAATAAGGCTCTGTTGTCCAAGCCACCTGGCGTGTAGTGCTTTGTTACAGCAGCTCTAAGGAACACAGGAGGCTTTGGCAAAGAAATAGACAGACTTATGATTCCTCTTCCCACTTTGATGCCGCCCTCCTAGACCACCGACAAAAACGATTACAGTGATATGATATAGCTCTAATGTGTGTTGAGAATTTACATACCACTCACCACGTAGCCACGTGTAGGCATTCTAGAATTTACTCCTCACATTTTACTAGACAGTTGGGTTCTGCTGTTATCTCATTTATACATGGAACCGTAGAGGGGCTTTGAGAGGTGAACCTGCCCCCCAACCACAAAGCGAGCCCCCAGCCATGTGAGGACAAGGAACCGGGCTAAGAGCTGCCACATTCTGCTTGCTCCCTGGCGGCCTTAGGGTGTTCGGGGTGCTGGGAGTGAGTGCACACTGCGTGACACCAGATTGCATTCTTGCCCCATGTCCTAAACTTGGGTCTATGTCGTCGGTTTTGTTGGCATGAGGCCCCTGCTTCTCACCTTCACTGTCACAAAGCCATTCACAGCCACAGCCTTCTCATGCATCTGTTCTTCTATCTCATTTTCCGGAAGCTTCTCAGATCCTGCACCCGCCCCGCTGTTTCAGCTCTACTGGAGCTCTTCGGTGGACTGAACTTTTTCAGAATGAACGACAATGTTAGTGTACCACTGTTTCCTAGAAAAGAGAAAATGTGTAGAATTCTGATAGAGTTTTAGATAAATGTTTTATTCACGTTCTGAGAGAAAAAAAATCACTACTGTTTAAATATATCTCTTCAATTCTAAACAAATCTTTGCTATTTCAAGGTTGAATTTAGGGCTTAAGTATTTTAAAATCTTAGACTCACTAATTTTTCATATAGTAAAAAAAAAACACCTGGATAAGAAGAAACAAATGTGAACATGTTTGGTGGTTTTCAATGGCACCCTAAAATACATATCGGCAAGGCTAACTTAGGATTTTCATCTGTGTGGTAAAGAATCAATGCTGAAATTTTACAAACTTATGAAAATTAAAAGTGCACAATATTTGAAATTTGGTGAAATCTATTCTAATTTTATTATCCATTATCTCAAATAATGATATGTAAATTCAATTAGAGGAACTTTACTGGAAAAAAGAGGCTAAATAACTGGCCTGATTAAATATATATGACTAATAATATGTGTGTGTACGCCTTTGTGTGTTTGTGTGGACTGACTATTGAGCTCAGTAAAAACAGTTGGACAGATTGTAGAGATCCGGCCAGCTCAGGTCACTGATCTTACACTTAGGGACTAGGTCCAAGAAGTACAGACACAAAAGCTAAAGAGAGGCTCCCCGTCCTCTTTCCTTTTTTGATAAAGAGATTAAAGCTGAGTAGAGGAGTTCCTCAACCATGCTGATGTCCTCATTCTCAACTGGTTTTCTCATTCTGACCCCATCAACTTTGTCAGTATAATTAAATAACGAACTAGTGTTTTAAAAATTTAACCCAGTTGGCTTGGTAGAATCAATACAGGACAGTTTACTTTTTTGGTGTGGTAATTCTTGTCTCCAGATATCTTTTCTCTTTACACACACACACACACCTTACTATAACCACACTGCACTTCACAGGTCATTCCTAAATATATCGTCTTTTCTTCAGGCACCTCGAAGTTTGCAAACACTGAGTCACCCTTCCCTTATATTCCCAGAGCTGCTTTTCATGTTTTAAGATCCAGTTCAAACGTCACCACCTACATGGTTTGATGTTGGCTTCTGTTGGCTGCTGATTCCAATGAAGAGACATTTTCACCCTGCATTGAAATATACAAGAGATTTCTGAATGGAGATGTGTAATTTGCGTCAATCATTCGCCGTTAAATTCCTCGCTGCTTTCAAATCAAAGCCTCAGTGAAATTGGTTTTACCTATGTTCTGAGGCACAAAAGGGAAAATGTACAGTTTACTGAGGTAGGATGTTTGATCTAATATCAGATGATTCAAAAGATACCTGCGTTAGAGCGAAAGACCAGCCTGTGCTATGATTAGAAAACGGAACGAGCTCAGGTTACTGACTGTAAATCTTCCTAGCTCTGCAAGTTGCTGTTCAGAGATTTAAATTTCCAGAGGGGAAACAATACTCTTCATCAGTAATCAGGGCACTATTGATGAAATATTAGAGATAGCCAATTTGAAGCCTGCATAACTGGCATGGCATACGTGAATTAAATCACCTTTCAGGATGACTTAATAAAAGAGGGATATTGAGAATACCATTTCTCCATTAGACTTTTTGAGGAGTAAAGCTTATTATGGGTGGTATCATTTGAAAAAAAAAACAAATTAAGATAAAAATATAAACCAAGGTCTAAACCTTGACTAAATTTTAGAAAATGATCTCCATCCTGTGAAAGAAGGGGAAGGGTTTAACATCTTTCATAAAGGATGACATGTAAAAAAAATACTTTTTTTTACACTAATCTGCTTCCAAGTGATATGCCTGACTCACCATGGTTTAATTCTGCAATAAGTTTATGAAGTTGCCATGGCCTGAGGTCCTAGGGTAGCTGGAACTCCTGGAGGTCACAGCAGGCAGGTCATCATGGATGACCATTGGTTGATTTCTCCCCATCTTCTAAGTGTCTATCAGAACCAACACCATCAACTGCTGTCTCCTGGTTTTCCCCGAGGTAGAACAAGCATGCACAGAGCCTTGAGTTGTGCATTGGCTTGAGGATTTTTAGTCTAATGCTGCCATCATCATCCTTGAACCTGACACATCCTCTAGCCCTCCACTCACTGTCACATCTTCCTCCTGTGCTCCCTAAAATACTCCATCTGTGACCATCACTGTCTCCTACATCCTACTTCTTCCAAACCTTTATTTCTTCCTTTTGTCTTGACTGAGACTAGGCTGAGCCATTTCCCCTGAGGACCATTCAAATGTGCTGTTCAGCCCGTTTCTTTCTCATTTGCCTCAGGACTGGGACCGTGTTGGGTTCTCATGCCCAATGCTGCTCCGAAACCATTGCATTTTCTTCCTGCCTCCTTCCAAAACCTCAGCTCTTTCAACCTTCCATTTGACCAACTCTCCCTTCCATATTACTCTTCTCTAGCCTTCCTGGTCACTCTCCCTCATTTGCTGAAGTCTCGCACACCCGTCTCGACCTCCAGCCCTGTCATATTCTTGATGACTTTAGCACGCAGGTGAGTGATACAGAGAGCACTAATCTATCATTTTCTTACCTGCCTAATGTGCTGCCATCTTTGATTTTGGTAGCTTTAGCCACTTACTTGCCAAGCCATACCCTGGCCGACTTTACCCCTAGTCACTGCACTACATTTGAAACCGTGGTTTCAAGTATTTCCCAATCTGGTCATTACTGCTCTACTTTCAGCTTGCTGCAACAACTCTCTCACCATATCACGGACTCTTATCCAGTCCCCTCACCTCATCACATTTTCACTAGCAATCATTCCCTTCTGTCTTCACCTTTATCTGATTCCACGATCCATTATGGCAATGTCCACTGGTGAACACACTCAGCTCCCTCACCTGAAGTATTTTAACTCTTTGGATTCAATTGTATGCTTTCTTTATCCTTGGGAATATTATGGAATAAAATGCTATAAATAGGTTGGTTGGTTATATCTTTAATTGCCAACTGCACATTTTAAAGTTTACTTTAAAATGCACGGTGGTTCTTCTGCCTTTCCCCTCAAAATCTCCTCTCCCTTTCCAAGGAAACAACTTCATACTTTGTCCTTTCTTCTTCAAACGCCTCCAACACACCCACACCTACATGCTCAACTAGGTATGTAATAATCCCTCTCCTCTTGTACTTTACTGAAAAACTAGAAATCATCGTTGATTTTAAATGAATTCAACACATTTTATCAGAAGAAAACTATCTTATTCTCACAATACCAAATTTACCTGCTTGAAGGTGTGTGAGTTTTCTCTGCTCCTACTCAACAAAAGAGATATCCCTGCTCTCGTCAAATGGAATTCCCTTCATTGGAGCTATGGCGCGCATCATATGGTGTGTAACATTCTCTCTCCTTAAAAAATATACCATTTCTCCCATAGCTACTGTTTGTTCCTTTGCTTAGCATCACAACAAAATCTCTTCAGTAAACAATCTGTACTTAAAACGCCTCTATCCTTGCCTCCCATTCAGGTTCTGACCACATCAACCCCACATTCACCCCATCACCACTGAGACTTCTTTTCTCAAGGTCACCAAAGTCATCCAATTCCCAATTCCCATGGACAGATCTCTCAGCCTTCATCTCTCTTGATTTCTCAGTAATGTTACAAACGTCAACTACTTAAAGTCAGTTTCTTAAAACACTCTCCTTGTTATCCTTGACACCGCTGACCCTGGCTTTTCTTTTTCCTTATGTCCCAGGCTTCTCCTTTTCCTACCCTTTGCAATCTCTCCTATTTCTCCTATTTTGACTTCAACCTTAATGTTTTGTGTTGGAGTTCCTCAACTTTCTTACTCTCTTTGTAGGTGATATCATCTAGCCTCTTTTCCTCTTTTATGTTCATATTGTTAGGCCAGATCATTTCCTGAGCTCCATACTTGTATAGCCCCCTATATATTTCATGGATGACTCAAAGTTACCATGTCCAAGTGCACTAACCTCCTGACAGTTACTGCCATCACCATCTATTCCAAATGAGCAAGCCAGGAAGATAGGAGTCCTCCTTTCCTCTCCCTATCTTACATCAAACCATTAGTTTTTCAGTAAGTTCTTTTGTATCTACATTGAAAATATTTCTCAAATCCATTAATCTTTCCCCACTTATTTCTATTGTCACCATTCTAGTCCAAGCCACTATCATCTGGACAACTGGTATGTATATCTTTATGCTTATGTACATGCCGTTCCCCCCCAGTGTGTTTTCTGCACAGGAAACAGATGTTCAACTAAAATTGTAAGACAGATCATGTTAGTCTCTTGCTTAACAGAATTATGACTTCAATTTAGCTGGAATAAAACTAAAATTTCCTGTTGTGATCATTGGACTCCACTCTACTTTTGTGTGTTATTTCATGAATTCCCACTCACTTTGACACTGCCACACTGAATAAACTTCTTACTCCTTTTCTTAACATCTTTAGCTGTGTAGATATAGTGTTGCTGTATAATTTAATCTTTGCTCTCAGTTTCCTGAATGGGTATTCTTGTTTTATATCCTGCGTTTGGCCTATGTATTCCTGTAAGACATAATCTACCTGGGCATAGTATGTCAGATAAGTTCACTTTTACTTCTGTAATTATGAACTTGCTATCATTTCTACCTCCCATAAACTATATAGATATTAGAGTCACATAATCTTTCCTGATTCTTAACTGCCTGGCTGCCTTTCTGTCTAACCTGCTTTTGCTGAGAATTAGATAAAATCATTACAGACAAGAGTGAAATCTCATTAATTAACAATAATGGTGGGTATAAATTAGTTTAACACAATTGATTTCCTTAAGTAAAAGTGCATAATGGAATTTTAATTTAGGGTGGTCTTTGTTACAGAATAAAGTATAATATCTACAAAGCATAGTCAGTAATCTTTTGCGGGATGCTGAAATTAAAGCTTTATGAAAGGATTAACAAAGTGTTATATCCTGACTTTGAATACTCTATTGATTCTAGCCTCAAGAACCTGTAAGAACATGAATTTATACTGGAAAAATATTTAGAAATCCACTATTGATAATTTCCATATATATTTAACCATTGCTAGTTGTATATATTGCAATTCAATTTGTGCAATATATCCAAGTGTTTTGAGGGTAATCTAAAGTCCAAGACCACCTGCCAAAGCTGGGTTTGGTTTTTCTACCCAAAGATACCATATATTATAAGCATATTCTTATGGAGAGCTCTAGAGGGTGGTAGAATGTGGCCATTTAAGAAAAATTATTCACCCTGGCTGGTGTAGCTCAGTGGATTGAGTGCTGGCCTATGAACCAAAGGGTTGCTGGTTCAATTCCAAGTCAGAGCACAAGCCTGGGTTGCAGGCCAGGTCCCCAGTGGGGGGCACACAAGAGGCAATCACACATTGATGTTTCTGTTCCTCTCTTTCTCCTTCCCTTCCTCTCTCTCTAAAAGTGAATAAATAAAATCTTTAAAAAAAGTACATTATTCATCTACACCTCTGAGCTTTGGTAATGTATTCTATCAAGACAATAAAGCAATAAAGTAATAATAATATTTGGAAGATACTTCACTATTCCATGGAAAAAGGTAGAGTCTATTGAAAGAGCAAGAATTGGCTAGTCCAACAAGGACTCCAAAGCTTCCCTTTGGTAGCACCAAGGAAGTCTGATGAGTTCTCTGTTAGGTATAGAGAAGGCGACTGGCAGAGTACACGTAGCACCTTCAGTAGACATTGTCAGTGTCCAGAAATCATAGGTAATGTGTGGGCAGACAGCCCATCGATGCCACGTGAGTGAGTGAGGGAAGGGGAGGGGGGGTGTGGTGGTACCACTATTGTGAGAAATTAATATTTACTGAGAAATTGCTGACAGAGGAAGATGGCACTATAGCTAGTAGATTTTTCATTGATAGTCAAAATAAAACTTGGAAACTTCAAAATGAAGTCATAGGTCTGTTCCTTTTTTGACATTAGGTAGCCCTGCTGGTTTATTATTCTCACAATTTTCTCTTTGGGATCTTGTCACTTGGATTCTTGTAAATGGAGAAGCAATGAACTATTCGTTGATGGATTTTGTTTTGTTTTGATTTTGTTTTTGAGATGGGGCTCCTCTGATTAAGGTTTACCTGTGGGTGATTTCCAAATTAGCACAAGTTAGCAATTGAAGTAAGTTGAGTAAATGAAGATTAACTTCTTGAAAGCTGTTTTTACAAAGTTCCATGGCAATTCATTGTCGTTCAGAAAAATAAAAAGACCTTTGAGAGTCTGTTTGAAATCAAAGACTATCAAGAGTCGTTATAAATAAAATAAGCTACAAAGAGGGTCAGTTTATGTTAAATTCAGAGTATTTTTAGTTTCCAGGGAATTAGAATGTATAGAAATTTAAAGCAGATGTTATTGAATTGATGCTCTGGAAATACCCCAAGAGGCTTAATCCTCTGCAGGGTAACATGGCTTGTCCCAAAACTCCTTGTGCCAATTTTTTTACAGTGTGAATTTTGACAACTACACAGTTTCCATAAAAACATGTAGATTATTACAATATCCTAATTCCTTGGTTCTCACTTGGTTATTGCTCTGTCGATGTTGAACAGGTTACCCGACGCTGCCTCACTGCCAAGTCAAGGCAGCATGTCCATTCTTGCTTTCATAAGAAATCAGGCCAAAGTTAATACCTGGCAATTCCACATGCAAACAGGTAGCCCAATACGACTAAATTCATGTTGGCATAGGTGAAATTGAAAAGCAGAATCTAACATTTTTGGCCCTTAGATACTTCCCCTTACGCTCACAGTATTTCAGCACAAAGAGGGCTGCAAACAGGATGAGGTCAATAAGCTCCTTGGATTCTGAGTTGCACAGTAAAGTCTGAGTGACCGGGCTGGTAACTGATCAGTTCTGACTGCCTTCCGGAGGCCACTGAGCACCGCTTTTTGCAATGCTGGCGTTGCTCCACCACACTGCGACAGGCCTGGAGCCACACTGATTCCTTCCTGCTACAGTGGTATGACTTCACATATAACAAACACTTTTTAAAACCTTTCACGTCTGTGTTTTATATGTTGCAAAGGAAGTTTCATTGACGTAGCCGCCAAATCAAGACTAGTGGTATCCTCTGTGCTTTGCCTATGTTGTGGCGCAGTTTCCTGGGCCACCCAGGACTGCCCTGAAGTCAGAGGCCAAAGCGGCAGCTCTGGTTTTAACAGCCCAGCAGGTGGGTGGCTGGCCCACAGCAGTCAGGTTTCAGTTGCCTCATTTTCCACTTTACTGGAGAGCATGTTTCCTAGGCATGCAGATTGACACTTGGCGTGTTCATTTGTTCACTATAGACCAGTGTTTCTCAGCCTTGACACGATGGCCCTGGTAATACTTTGTTGTGGGAGGGTGTCCTCTGCATCCTCGGACGTTTAGCAGCATCCCTGAGTTCTGTCCACGCAATGCCGGTAGCAGCATTTCCAATGCAGCTGTGACCATCCAAAATGTCTTCAGGTATTTCCAAGTATCTCCTAGGTGCAAAACCATCCTCATCTGAGGAGCACTGTTGTAGACAAAGGGAACAGTGAGAGAGGCTTTGCGGCAGAGATGTACTGTTAAGGGGAATGTCTGGTGGCATTGGAAAAGCTCTGAAAGGGAGGCAGATGAACCAAGGAATAGGCTTGGAAAGAGAAGAGGTCACATGGAGAACACAGTTACCAACTGCAAAAGGGAGTTGTCTCTGGCTTCATTTTAAGAAATGTTTATTAAGTTATTACTATGTGCTAAGCTCAGTGTTTATTGCTGTAGATATTCACACAGTGTTGCATTTAAATCCCTTGCAGGCTGGCAGAGAAATTAGAAAAGGAAACAAGTACAGTCATGTAGGAAGTGCAGAAGGGGCACTTAACCAAGTTGGTTCGAAAAGGAAGGGAGAGAAGCCCACAAGAAAGGCTTTCTAGAAGATTAACCTATGTGTTAAAGGTTAAAGAGCTAATCCCATTTAGAAAAGTATAAGAAGGATATTAGGGTATTGTACTTATGGGAGACAGCAGGTGCATAAATGTGTAGTGGATGTGTTTCTGTGTGTGTGTGTGTGTGTGTGAGAGAGAGAGAGAGAGAGAAACAGTAGTCAGTAATATTGTAATAATTCTTTATGGTGCCATACTAGACTTATTGGGGTGATCGCTTCATAACTTATATAAATGTCTAACCACTTTGCTATATACCAGGAACTAAAATAATATTAAATGTCAACTGTAATTGGAAAACATTAAAAAAAAGGGGCAAGGGAGGACTTTGGTTTGACATAAGGATGTAAGTAGGGACACTTTGGTGACAACTTCTGTGTTTCTGTGACACTGGTCAAGCCAAGTTAGTGTGGTTGATAAATGGCATGTTGTAGATCCAAGTAAAATAAAGATAAGATAAGATAAGATAAGATAAAATAAAATAAAATAAAATAAGGCCAAGAATGCAGAGACCGGTACATTTAGAGACATGTAAGTAATTCTACCTTGCTGGAGCAAAGATATTTAATGGGGGAGTAATAATGAGATACATAGCTGGTGAAGAGGTCAAGGGCAAAATTACAAGGGGCCTTGGAGTAGTTTCAGTTTCATCTGCAAAGATGTAGGAAGGACTGTGAGCTGAAGAGTGACACGATAACTCTGGTGTTCTAGAAAAGTGGCTCTGGACGTAGTGAAGAGAAGGTGCTAGAGTTGAGGATAGACCAGAGATGGAAGACTTGGAGGCTGTTGTCTATACCCACACAAGGTAACAAAGCGAATTTGAGAATAAAAGAAATAGAGAGAGGAATATTGGAAGGTATTGAAATGGTCCACTCCTCTATCTTCTACCCACCCCCTTTCCCCAAAAAAATAAAATCTTTTTTCTGGTTTAAGTGGTAAGAAAGAAGAGTATATGTGTTAGGCAAATGAGTGTGGATTAGAACCCAGAGAGAAGAGCTGTGATAAGAGATGAAGAAGGAAAACTACTAGAATGTTCTCAGATCTCCTGCTTGAGTGATTGATTGTAGGGTAGACTCATTCACCAAGTGAGGGACAAGAAGAGAAAAGAAAAGAAAAGAGAAAAAGAAAGAAAAATAATCGTATTACCAGGCATGATAAATTCAGTTTGGGACATATTAATCTTAAATTGCCTAAGGGATATTTTAGTGGAAATGTGTAATGAGTAGTTGGATTTATGGTGTGGAGTTCAACAAAGGGATCTTGGTTGGAGATGTAGATTTGTAAATCATTTGTAAGTACATGATTATTGAAACCAGGATTATAAAGAATGTTACTTTGGAAGAATGAGTGATGACAGAGCAAAGATGGAAAGATGTTGTCCAGCCAGGAAGTATATCAGAGCCAAGAGTTGAAGCCAGGTTTGAGGATCCTTAGTCCGAGCCCTGAACTACTTACTGTACAGTTTTGACTCTAACTCTCAATACCTACCGACCGCTCACTCTTAAGATTACAGGTTAAGCATTATGCTCGTGGGGTCTTTCCTCCATCACCCTAGCGGGACCAAGAGTTCTCTTGCACTGTCTCCTGGATATACCTTTATTGTAGACCTCAACATGCAGAACTGCATTTTATTTTACATTGGATATTGCTGCTTATGGAGGGAAGAGGTCTTTTTATAATTAGCTTGTATTTCCTGCATGTGACAGTGATTGTACATACTAGGTGCCCAGTAACACTTTGTTGAAGGAAATGTAAATAATTAAAGAAGGTCTACAAGAAATTATAAATTGAACCAATGGGAGTACTTTTTTGATAAGCTCAGTTCTCTGTCTGCTTGCCATGACATATAAGTTTTACTAGTGCTAAGATATTTTATAATTGTGCTATTTTAAAGTTAAATCCTCAGTCACAAACTTATTATTCACTCCATACTTTCATTTTTCAGTTTAATGTTGCAAACACATCCCACTGAAACCCAACTACAAAGTTTCATAGAGAGACAATTTTGGAAAACAGGCATGATAACAAAATGCTGCCTAACTGGATTTCCTCATCTTATACAAATGAAATTCTAGAAGATGGCAAAAAAAAAAAAAGATCCAAATCCTTTTATGGCTAATGTCCCTAACAAGGTTGTTATCTTTTAATTTAGAATTATGGGAAATAATAATTTGATCTACTTTTTGTTAATGGTACATATTTTACTGTGGAAATTTGCAAAGGCAAACCAAAAAAGCTCAAATAACAAAAAAAAATCTCATAAAGCATAGCTTTTCCACTTATTTTTAAGAGTTTTATCCAATCACTGTAGATCTTATTTCTTAAATTATGTTAGAAATAGATGTGTGTGTGTGTGTGTGTGTGTATGTCTGTGTCTGTCTGTTTATTGAAGCTCTTTAGAAATCAGTATGGATTATATCCGGAGTAACGTCTTAAAACTTGCTTGTTTATTCTTCCTCCCTCTGGGCATAAACCAAACTCTGTCCCTCTGGAGTGCTGATGATGGGATTTGCGTCACATGAAAATGTGAATGTGAAAGAGCCTTCACAGTAGTACCAGTAAAGCACTGCAAGTGCATGCCCTGCATACTAGCCAATCACTTCTCAGTAGGTAACCAGCTCCGTGAGATGTCCTGCCTTATATGAGTTGAATTGCTCCAGCAGGTAAGTGTTCATGAAATAAATGCCAACTCCAGTGAAATCTGTTAGGCTTTAAATTTCAGGCTTATGACTCAACTGAGATCCAAATATTATAAGTATGATACAAGAGACTGTATTTAGAATAATGCACTGCCAACGACTTTCTGCTACTATTTTCTAATTTTTAACAGGATTAGTGAACTGAACATTCTGGGTAAAAACCAGATAATGTGTTATTAGCATTATTCACTGGGCGCCTTGGTACTTAAGGCTTTTCATATTCTGTTTCAGGAAAATAGGCAGGTTTACACTCCATTTTTAAGAGATGTGCTAATTTTGGTCAGAATAAAATAAAAGAGTAATTAAAATGTCATGTTGACAACTTAAGGATGGCATCTCGAGTAATGGTGATGTCACACACTATATTAAACGTTTATTCCAATTATTTATTCCTGTTTTTAATTCAAAGTCCCAATAATTCATGAGAATTTAATATTCTTAATCTTTTAGATGAATAAACTGAGAGTCAGAAAGATTAATTACAAAGCTACTGCATAGCCAAGGCAGGTTTAAATCCATGTCTGCCTGATTCAAAAACTAAATCATGAGATCAAATCACTAAGATAACAGCTAACACAGTCACTTGTGTTCCAGTGACAGATGAGATTATCCAAACTCTGTAGAGGCTTTGGCTCAATTTCCTTTCTCTTTATTGGGACATATAGGGAACCTATTCGTGTGCGATGTGACCTGTGGCTCAGCTCTGGTTCTGAACGCAGACAGATGAGTGTTGGTGTGCAGGGAACATCCGTGAATAGGTCTCCCGTGGGGAATCAGGCCTGCATTGTCCCTAGGCTGCTTTGAAACTTGCTCTTGCAAAAACTCCCTCACCTGGGATGGAGACAGCAGAAGTTTACTGTGATCTGTGCTAGACTTTCCAAGCATGAATGTAAACAGCTCGGCCTTCTCTCCTTTACATTTGTAAATGACCTTTCTCTTTGAAGTAATTGGCAACATTCTTTCCTCTGTTATCTGTAAAAGGTATCCACCCAAAGTGAACATGTGCATAGTTAATGAGAACCATCCTGGAGTGTCAATAAAAGCCTGTCCAGGCAAGGGGTAGGGGCCCTCTCTGTCTGTGGGAGAGAGGCCATGCGGGCCCTAGCACTTTCTCACTTAGAGAGTGCACATGCATCCCCTTTTTCTCCACGGGATTCCTTTAGTCCGCGTGAATTTGTTCGTCACTTGTCCAGGGATATAGGACAAGCACTCCACAACAACACGCAGTCCTGCCGGATGGGACCACGACAGGGACAGGTGAATCTGGTTGCTCAGAAGGAATAGGAATACATTATTTAGTTATTAAAAAATGCTTGACATTGCTTTTTGTATTTTAATTCATGTATATAATATCATTCATTAAAAATCTGACATCAGATTGCCCTGGCCAGCTGAGTTGATTAAAGCATCATCCCCCATATGCCAAGGTTGTGGGTTCAAAACCCCAGTCAGGGCACATACAAGAATCAACCCATGAATGCATAAATAAGTGGAACAACAAATTGATGTTTCTCTCTTTCTCCCTGCCTCTCTCTAAAAATCAATTTAAAAAATTAAAATATATTGAGCATAAAAGCGCAATCTGACACTGAGACTGTGCTAGTGAATGCTCACTCGAATGGCAGGGACTGGGCCCTCTGACCACGTCTCGTTCCATGAACCTTGAACAGACAGCGTGGCAGTGGTGACCACAAGTGCCACTGCAAGGCCACCTCCGGCTGACAGTGCTTGTGCACAGGTGCTGTTGGAACTCACTGGGCACTTCTTTAAAACCCACAAAAGCATAAGAAAAGACCCTTGACATGCAGTTGTGTGATTTTTCATTTCATAATGTTAACCTTAGGAAGTCCTGCTTGTAAACTTTTCCTTACTAATTTTAAGAGCTGTTTGAAAATCCAAAGTTTTCCCAAGGGTGAGCAGGAAGAAGTCTCCCTTCAGCCAGGCCTCTGTCACAGTGACGATGACTGGCCAGTGAGGGCACAGGCCACAGGAAAAGCGCCAAGGACTGAAACCTGCTTTTCTCAACTGGAACTTGACATTCGTTTTGCTATACGATATCCAGGCTCTGCCATTTTATAAAAGTGTAAACCTCAGCCAGCTTTTTAAATCCGGTTTGCCTTAGCATTTGTATCTATAAAAATGGGGAATTTGCTGGTGATTTCTGCATAGAACTGTTATTAGAATGGAGTGGGAATAATACACAATACACATGAATGCTTAGAACAGTGCCTGACAAGTCAGTCAACCAGAGGGCAGTGTGTGTTGGTGCTCATTGTTGCTCTGCATGTCCCCAGTGACTCGGCACTTTACAGAGTGAACATCCTGCACCAGGATTGGGGCCAGTTGAATGCTGAGATGGTAGGCATATTCCGTAAACTTCTGTGGTATCTTCAAATAGCTGAGTCCTTTAAATATTTAAGTCCTGTGCCCACAGCTGCCAACACATGTATGTTCCTGGTGATTCTGTGGTCCAGTAAAGTTAGTGGGATGCCCAATCCTTTAGCTTATGTACATATTTGCAGTGGGATAAGGCAGGAATTGCACTCCACTAGCAAAGACATCCTGGATAAAGTAGGCAAGAATCTGAGGATATCTGAGTTCTTATTCCTCTTTGTCTTACTTGATCTTGTTTAATAGGTCTCAAATTAAATAAGCATTATGCATCTCAGGTTATCAGTGACAGAAGTTGTATCACAAAATTATGATTATAATTATATAGCTCCTTACAAAATATATTGATATAATGTGCACTTACCACTGTGGAATGTAGGGCCTCTGAAGTAGGAGCTGTATCTCTTTAGCTTATAATTAAATCCCTGAATCTTAGCATGATACCTACCACACAGGTTTTACTCAAAATATACTTATTGAATAAAATACATTAAGCTTTGCTTGACTGTATCTTTGTTTCCAAATATTTAACATGACCTTGATGTGGGAAGGTCAGATCCCCCCTATTACTACCTGATTGTGATGGAGTGGGTGCCCCTGCCCACTGACGGGGTGCCCATGCCATGTCCCAGCAGAGGGTCAGTAGGCCTTTCCTGGCTCCATCGGCTCTCTAGCTCTTTCTCTCTGCCACAGATTGGCACATCCCAGTAGGCGCTGCCTTCTTCCTGGATTCCAAAGCAGACCCGCAGCTCACCCCAGCCTGGAGCAGACCTGCAGCAGCCCAGAACCACTGTGTATATGTATATGTATATGTATATGTATATGTATATGTATATGTATATCTATCTATATCCATATCCATATCTGTCTCTATATATACTTATATCTATCTCTCTCTATATATATATATACACATATACATATGCATATACTTGCATATGTAGTAAAACTAATAACATCTATCCACTAACGTCCTGCCTTGCTTCAGTAGCAAATTGTTTGATTTCCAATGAAAAGAAGTTAAAGTCACTTTCTGACAATGAGCACGATACTTCTTTCCCATCTTCCGTGATCTCCCACAAGTTTTCCAGACTAGTTATTTAGCCATCTATTTTGCAATTCTCGAAGTACCCTGAAAGTTCACCCCCTCTTAAAGGTGAATGGTTATCACAGAGCTACTACAAGTATTAATACTCTGTAACCAACGTGTTTTAGTTTGTAGAAAGCTTAAGAGGAAATCGAAGTGGTGAAGAGAATGCATGGTGATTGCTGGGTTGAGGGGGTATAAAGGGACTAAAGGGGAATGAAAAAATACAACAAAGATTAAATAAAAAAGAGAGAATCAATTTACTTTCTTTCTGTTATTCTTTAACACTAGACCATCCAGCTATATCCAGGAACTGGCAAGGAGTCCTGCACTACATCTCCTGAACTTCTCTCCTAGGGATCTGCCCCACAAACACCCCTCGCAAGAAAAATACTCAAAGGTTATGCAGTTCATGTTGTACATAATAAAATGTAAGTAAATAAAAATACAAGAAAGAAATGAACATAAATGCCTATTAATAAGGAAATTGTTAAACTCGTGGAACAATAAGTGGATGAAGTTCTAGCCCGACGATTACACATAATCGCTATTCCACTACTGTGACTGCATTTTAAAATTCTAGTAAAATCCACGTGCAACAAAATCACTGCCCTAGGAATGTTGCCGGTCTAGCCTCAAGGCCGTCGCTTGCTGCCTCGCCCCGGCCCCTTGCTTTTGCAAAGGTGCGTTATGAACCCCCAGGTCTCAAGGAGGGGTCTATGGTCTTCTTCATGTCTGTGCCCTCATCACACGGCAGAACAGACTCAGAAAACTGAATGGAAATGGGAGATCCCTGTGGGTTTGAAGAGCATCCCGTGCATCCCATAATGCTTTGCCCTGCCCTGGGAGAGGATGGGGTGACGGCTGCTGCCGCAGCAATCGCTTCAGTGGGTGGAGGGAGGCTCGCGCTGATCTGCTCCTGGCCCCTCCCGGCCCCTGGGGAACGCCCTCCCTCACATCTGTCCCTGCATTGGGAAACGCCTGTTGCTGTAAACAATCTGGGGCTTCCAGGCCTTGCCCTGTAAAGAATAGGGACAAAACCTGAGGCTGGAACTGATGCTGGCCCCCTTGTTTATCTGTCACCTTGCCTGGATGGCATACTTACTTGTTTGCAGCAGGCTCGTGATATTTAACACGAGGGCGGCTGGGCGACGGAGGAGCTCCTGCATCTCACCGCAGTCCGAAATCATCCTGGGCTTGCCCCGACCCAAAGCCCTTCCGAGGTCAGCTTCTCCTGAACACGCTGGAGAGTCAGCAAAGAAATGTTGTTTGAATCCAAGCTACAGGACATGAAATAAGTGTTCCTGAAAGAAAGTTCTCTTCCTTCTTGTCTTGGTTCAGTGCGTCCTGCACTTTAAACTCCTGCCTCTGGTTCTAGAATTTGGCCGCGCCTCTCACAGTGTTCAGCATCTGGGCTTTCAGGCTTTTCGGAATGCTGTATGCTTTCAGAAGGTCAGCACTTTGTAACAATTTCCCAAAGAAAACAGTCTTTGTTGCCATAACCCTCTTGTATAACCAAGTTCACAGAGCCTGGAAGCATTTTGTAATTGTATTAAAACAGCAAAGACAGCCCTGGGGGACCACCCAAGGGACAGGGATAAATAGGTTGCCTCCATTAAGTGATCTTTAAGCATCAAATTTTAGTAGAAATCTTGGGGAGTAAGAGATCACTTAAAAAAAAAAGGCTGCCTGAGGTCTGAGAGGGCAAGTTGGCCTATATTTAATAACTGCAAGGTCAAGGCATGAAATCAGTAAGAGGAAGCAGAGAGAAGTGGGTATCTTATTTCCATACTGTGTCGGATGGTTTGTGATGTCAGCAGACCTGCAAAATGGAATGATTGCCTTTAAAATATCATATCATCTTGTTAACGAGAAAGGAGATCAAAGAATTGACTCCAATATCCAGTCATGACGCTATGCTTTCAAAGCGCTTTGCGGTGATTCCCATCCCAGGGCCTCAAATTCTTTTTCTTAATTAATTTCATTCATTGAAACTGCTCTAAGGGCCAGAGTTTTGTGGCTGTTTTGCAGAGAAGTCAGGTTACATGCAGGGAATTCTCAATTATGCACGCTAATAATGAAGGCGATCAGGAGTAAAGATTATCCCAAATAGTGGATAATCCAAAAATCCTCTCTGCTGGCCTTTGGAAGGAATGACATTATTAGTACTAGTTGTTGCTACTGATGTTTTGTTGTTGTTGTTCTGGTTTGGATTTGGGGGGTGTTTTTTGTTTGTTTGTTTGTTTTTATAATTCTTTTGCCATGAGATGACGAGCAGGACATATAGTAACAGAAGGGACCACAAAGCCAAACTGTCCAGGTGCTTGTGGGAATATCCTGAAGAGCAGCACAAAGGGGACTTTACATAGAGCATGCAGTAGGCCTAAGGAAAAACAAACATGTATACATCTTAAGAGAAAAATAGTTCTTTCCATTGTTTCTCTCCCATATTAACTACCTGGCTATTACTTTCTCTGAGGTAAAATAAAGATAAGATAAAATTGAAATGAGTATAAACTTGCATTGCAAATTGGCAATGCTGAATTTAAGAATTTCTTTTTTTACTTATAAGGTAAATAAAAGTAGATATTGTTGGCCAGGAAAAACCTGGTTGAGTTTATTGTTTACGGAATTATGTTTGCTGATATTTTTAATTGGTTCAACAGTTCATTTGTGGGGGAATAGAGTGTGAAATGAGAGAGTTAGATATATCCTTGGTATTGGGTTCAAAATACCCCCAGGCTTCCCAGGTATTGGTGTACCCTATTGGCTACCACGGGAAGCACTTTTATCTTGGTCATATTGTAACCAAAAGCAAGTCTGGCTGCCAGCTCGCTGTGCAAGTAAATAGGGGCAGATGCTGTTGTAGAGGAGAGTGGTTTATTTGCAGATGCTGGCCATCTGGAAGATGGGGGACGCTTGTCACAAAGCCCATCTCTACCTCTCAGTGGACACAGAGGTTTTATAAGGAAGGAGAGGGGAACAGAACAGAGAGATCAAAGGGCAGAGGCTGAAAAGTTCTCTACATGCCGATGATCACAGTCCGTTCCAGTAAGGCAAGTGATGGTACAGTGTGTCATCCTAGTTTTGTCATCCTGGCTTCGTGTCATCACTGCTTCATGTCACCCTGGGTCAGTGGTTAAAGGTCAGCAAATCTCCCAGAGCTGGGATGCCTGAAGGGCAGAGCCTGTATCTTTTGAAACTAATTCTTTGGATTCTTATATGAACATGCTGTTCATCTATAAGCCACATTAGTCAGGGTACACACTTACAGAAACAATGTCAACAGAATGGGAGGGTTTAAATTTTCCCCCGTTACAATTTCCACTGTTATAATGTGGATTCCAACCCAGTCCATCTCTGTAGCACTCTTTCTAAAACAAATACATTAACTAATACACAGTGAGTGTCTTCCAGGGTGACATCACGGGATGGGAATCAAGACTGAGAACGTTCATTCATTCATCTACTCACCCATTACTCCTTTACTACCTCCTTTGTGCGAACACTAGTTAGACAGCTGGGTGGTCTTGAACATGGGCACAACATAGACTGTCTCAGAGCATGCAATCCTCCTGGTCGTACAGGCTATTTACAAACGAAGCAACCGAACCTTTTGACAAGTAAGGTTCTAATGATATATAAATTATGCATGTCAGTGTGAGGAGCAATATCTGTTCAAGCCTTCTGTATTCTCCCTGTGAGGGGTTCTTTTTATCCTCTCAACAGCCCTCTGAAGTAGGATGTTACCTTCATCCTCCGCGTGCAGGGACGATGGTCAGTGAGGGACTGGGGCCAGACTGCAACTCCACTCCTGGCTTCCAGGGCAATGCCAGGACAGTGAAGATCTGGCCTCCAGGGAGGGAATGAAGGAGCTCCGGATAGAAACGTAAAAAAAATAGTTGCCCCGGTTGGGTGGAGGGTGAAGTATAGTTTTTATAAGGAGCTAAATATTAAGAAAGAGAAATCCTGAATCACAACTAAAATCATATGGAAATTGAAATTGGAGAGGAACAGTGAAGGGCGCCCTATTTCTTCCTCGGCTCCTAACCTTGCCACTCTGAGTCTAGGTTTTGTCATCCACAGCCAGGTTACCTCATGGATGAATTAAAACCTCACGTTATATATTCTCTATGAAAATGTTCTAAAACTGACACAGTACATTGGTCTTAAATAAATCGCCAAGTGCTTTTACTAAACATATGTTTTAGCCATATCTAAACCCACTAAGCTAGATAGCTCTAAGTTAGGATCCACCACATTGATTTTATAACATCATTATGCAGGTGATGCTGAGAGGCATTGGTCCATCAATTCCAACACTGAAACAGCCTTTGCTAGATCTGTTGGTCCATATTTTTGATGCTGCCTCGATCCCAAAACCTCTGCTATTCTACAAGCAGAGGATTGGCACCTATTGAACACAATGACTTGATAAATGAAGACAGAGGAGCTCAGCCACCTCTTGCTCTGTCGGCATTAGATAGAGAACTAAGGAACTTTGCCCCGATGCATGTGGCTCAGTTGATTGGGCGCTGTCCTGTAGAGCAAAGGGTCACCATTTCGATTCCCCTTCAGGGCACATACGTGGGTTGTGGGCTGGTCCCCAGTAAAAATAAATAAATAAGATCTTTCAAAAAATAGGAAATTTCATTTTTTAAAATGCCAACTATAGTTACAAAATCATTCCATTGTTTTTCCCATCTTAGTGATCTTGGCACAAAATTTTGCATCCAATTGTCTTTTTTAGTTGCAAATATGTTAAGAATTTTCTTCATGTGTTTAACCTTTGCTAGCTATCCTCCATATGATGCAACATCAAAGGAATTCCTTTGGGAAAAACTAGATAATCAGGTTTGTTAGGGAAGACCTTTCACATGTCATCATATGTCATTACTTCCTGAACTACAGTGAAGTATAGCTCTATAAGTGAGGAAGGATCAAAAAAGATATGACAAAAGTCCTCTTTAGCCAGGCTCTTAAAACTGAATCAAATAACGCTAGGTTTTTATCTTCCATGACAAATCAGGTGTCAACGTGAATTTGGGTCCCACTCCATTCCATGAACTTCTCCATCAGATGACAACCAAACGATGTGCTCAAGCTGCTATAATTTAACAATTTAGAAATAAAGGCCTTTAATCTCTCTTATTTTTCTCCACAATTCTCCATCCCTTTTAGTGCAGGAGAAAGGAGGAAGCTTGTCATGAATGCCTGTGAGAACAAAGCACCGCCTTTTTTATTAGAGACTGGCAGCTCAGGGTATTTATACGTGCCTCAGTGTCAGGTAGACCGACGTCTGACTTCTTTCTCTCTTTCAGTGCTGTAAAACTTTGATTCCTGCAGTAGAATGTCACCATGAAACACAAAGATTACCACAGGGGCCCAACCGGTTGGGACAGAATTTGATCTCTGCCAGATGAAGATGCTTATTGTAGCAGCTGAAACGTTTGACACTTGTCTTTCAGACTGGGTGGCGATTATCTTCCAAATGTTGAACACACAGCATCTGCAAACACACATACACATTACTTGGACTTAACTGAAAATAGATTGCCCATAAATATGAAAGTATTTTTCACTTCTGTATAAGAATAACCTGGTTTTTGTTGTTGTAGTTTTCAAAGCACATTCAACTATGTTATTTCTTTTAAAGATTGCAGTAGTTTTATGGAGTGGGTAAGTATATGTTTCAAAACAAAACAAAAAGAAGAAACAGATCCTGCACGTTTTAGGGACTTTCCCTAAATCTTGCATGCCGTAATGTGACAACATCGAAACAGATTTCAGAGTGCCTGGAAATTTGTCTAAAATATTTATTGTCACCTGTATTGTACCACTTTCTTGAATAACAATGAAACTATTTAGCATAAAGATTGGCAGCTATAGAAATGAACAGAGTTGGGATGTGGTTTAAGTTGACTGATTTAATCATATATTTCAAATTAAAATACATAATAATGTTTAATATTGGCAAAATTCTCTTAAATCTTATAAATGGAGAGATTATTTATGTTAATTTATACTTGTGGCCGCTTGTACAAAACTTTTGAAACCAATTTTATAATGAACAAAAATATGTATATGTTTTCATTCAGTGACCCTTGCTATGTTTCTTTGGGGAAAAATATAAAAAGAGGGTAAATCGCAATGCACATAAATATAGACAGGAATTTTATTATAGCATGGAAAAGCCTTGGAAAGAACTTTACCATCCACTTGCAGTATTACCACGTAACCCAGCAAAGCTGTGTCCTGAAACGCCGGCTGATGAATCTTCGTTTACAGTCTGTGTAGCAAATACCCGGTGGGGCTCTCCCATCACAAAAGCAGCTACAGACAACATAGAAGTCAATGGGCATGGCTGTGTTCCAATACAACTTTTTTTTTATATGAAAACGGGTGATTGGCTTGTGTGTTTCCGTTTAACAACGTCTGTTACAGAATTGTGCGGTGCATATGAACATACAGCGGTGACCTAAAGAAAATCTCTGATAGGGGATGAATGGGAAAAGGCAGAGTGAAAACATACCTACTCTGGAGGAACTAAGTAAAATATAAAACTCTTGGTTATAGGGCAGTTAGATTTATGGATTAGTTGTTTATCTTGTTTTAATTACTTATTTGCTCTTCATGCCAAACAATATTGTTCAATGAAAAAAAATGGTATTTGGTCTGTGACAGTCTTTGTTCCAGTCTTTAAACGTGTATTTCTTGTGCGGATCTGAATTGAGCCGTTTTGTTTTGACCTGATTTTCATTCATTTAAGCCCAGCATTTAATACCATACCTTATACTTTGTCTTTTACCTTCTTTTTCCTCCAGTCCGCATATGCTATTAGCCTATTAACAAATCTGGCTCTTCATTTCTGAAAAAAAAGTCATAAAAGTTAAAAAAACTAAAATGGTTTGATATATACTAGAAATGTTCAAAAGTTAAGGCTCTTCCAAGTAACTTTTGTAATATCCCTGAATACATATAAATTTATTGAGGTTTAATTTCCATATTGAACCCTGCCAATAACGGGGGAGAAACGTACAGAATGTCTATAGTTGGGAAGGGAGAATCCCACGCCGTGTTTGAAATTTGCATAAATACAAGCAGTTCCAGAAACTAGAAAACTGTGCATAGTTATGCGTAGCCTAGATTTAGCAGCACCTTCACTAAAAATGAATCTGAGAGAGTGGATTGTTTCATTGCTCTCTGTATCTAATTGCCTGAGTTCTCACTTGAGAGATGCTGAAAGTGCTAATGTTACATTAGAAAGTGCACTGTGCCCAACCTCCCTTTATCAAGTAAATCTAAATTGAACATTATCCTGATGGACTATAACACACTACCAGTAGCTCGTATACACCGGCTGAAGTGATTAAAAGTCCGGTGGGATAGATCGTGACATTTTTAATGAAGCTCCTTGTTTGGAATACCAAAGGTTCCCAAACATGTAAGTGGCACTTGTAATGAGCATTTGCTGTAATTCCTTACTGCATGCCACCTATGTAGAGCTGATCTAACAAAAGCACATTAACTTTTCCCAAATACAGGCGCATTTTTATAAATAACGCAGTTCACATGTCTGGTGCTTTGTGTCAGCCTCTGTTTTGTGATGTTTTGTGTGAGAACGTGACCGGCCTGACTGTGAAGCTGTCAGAAGAAGACGCCAAAGGGATCCAGGACACACTTCACTTGGCAGCAGCCACTGAAATAGAAATACATTGTTGAGGGCCATCTGTTGGAAAAAGCAAAACATCTGGGTAAACGTAGGCCAAAAGCTGCTCAGATTGGCAAAAACTCTTCTATCGTGAACAGGTCTTGGGTTTACAGAGGATGATTTCATTTGACGAGGAGTAAGACACTAATGTGGGACACATGTTAGCCATGCTTCATGTCATTGCCGCCTGTCTCAGGAGCAGTACATGTGGGCTCACTGTGTACAACCTCCGTAGTAGGTCTGCATGTTGTGGTAGTGGCAATAGGAGACTTTCTTCCCTGGGGGAAATACTGAATATTTTCTTGTGGTGAATACTTACCTTTTTGGGAGAACATAAATCCTTTCTCTAAACATTATGTTTAAATTTCTTCCATTTTGTATATGTCTTCTGTGCCTTTATGATCCAAATCCAGGATTTGATGGTAAAAGATGCATTCACACATTTAAGGTAAATATCTCTATGGTGATGCATCACTTAAAAATATGCCTGTCCTTGGAGGTATTTTAATAAAAAATGGAAAAATGTATATACTATTTAAATCTGAGAGTAGAAATCTTCCACTAGTTTAAGAATAGCAGTTTCTATGGAACTAAGTATTCTATTCAAAACACTTTAGACAACTTAAAATTATTTTTATCCTTTACTTTCTATTTATATTGAGTGCAATCTTTATAAGTATATTCTTTATTTCTTTAAGAAATGTGTGCTTGCCTATTCCTAGGTGGTCACACAGGAGTGCTTGCAAATAAAAAGGGATTCCACCAGTTAATGGAACACTCCTAAAGAGGAACTTCTGGACGGCAAAGCTATTGTTTTTTTTATTGTTCTTCGAGTACAATTGTTTCCATTTTCACCCCACCATAGCCCCCCTGCCCCACCCATCCCTGCAAAGCTTATTGTTTATAACAAACACCCTCTTCTTATTCTTGTTAGAACAGTATCAGGTCTTAATTATCTCCCTGCATCATTGTAAGTTCAAGGTCATGTGGCATTGTTTTGAGTGAGTTAGGTCACTGCTGCTTGCCCCCCAGCCCCATCTTGTAGCTCTTCCCATCACAAACAGGCAACCCAGTGTGAGAAAAGGCCTCAGTCGAAGAAACATCAAAGGCAGTGAGTTACAAAGAAGTCAGAAGACATTACCTTGTTGCTGAGAACTGCTTGACCTGAAACCCACATACCGCAGATGTAGAAAGAAATAAGGAAGCTTGTGGGGTGCTCTGTGCCAGCCTTAGGCATGTCCTCACCAGGCTTCTCAAAGTTGGTCACCCCAGCCGCCTGACCCAGAGCAATTTGTCCCCCGGCAGCAGGTGCTGCACAAAACTGCAATTCCCTTGGGCGGTGCCCGTCTGGAGTGGGAAATGGTTTTAGAGGATGGTATGGATCACCCTCAGCTGTCTTTCCCCAGTCTCTCATCCCACCCAATCCCCTCAAAACACAATTTCAGTCACAAAAACCAGAGGAAGTACATACCTTATCTGAGCACACTAACTCCCTAACATGCTTTCTCTCTCTTTCTCTGTAAAAATCTGTATTGCAAAATATAAAGAAGAGGAAAAAATCTTTTACAAATGTTAACTTATGATTGGAATATTAAAATGTACATATAGAGAAATTTAATCATCATAACTTGAAAAAAATCTAAATTATTTTAATTTATGACAGAATATTTGTAAAAGGCTATATTGCAATAATAGTTTCAAGGATGTTCCACTTAAAGGGAATTTTTTTAATGTAAATAGTAAGGCTCTTTAAGGCT